>VMKM01001600.1:0-127898 GCA_008360985.2 Macquaria ambigua | reverse complement strand
GATAGCCAAGAAGACATTCAGGAGGATATCTGAGCAAAGTGTTCAGTAAAGGAAAACTCCCTCGGTAAAAGCACTGCTTGCACTTTAACTTTAACGCTTTATTTTTTTATATATATATAAAATGATGAATGTAGGGTTACTTGTGAATTTGCTGCTTCAGCAGTTTCAAGTGTGTTTGTATCAGTAGCAGAGGATACAGTTTCCACAGATGAAGAGGATGATGAAGTAAAAGCACACGATCATCCCAGAAGAGGAAGGGCCTCCGTACGCCATGATCCCATCATACATAACAGCGTTCCAGTCTTCTCCCGTCAGGATCTAAAATCAATTAATAATATTTATTTTGTGGGAGATGCATCAACATTAGTGTGTCAAGCTTAACAGTTATAGAGGTTGTGTGTCGACATCACTTTTTCACATGTTCCAACCCCCAAATCCCCGCTGTGTGGCCACAATAAACTTAATACAATAAACATATATCCTGACATATACTGTATATCTACCTTATTTTGACTCTGATGCAGTACACTAAACAATTTTAGGAATTGTACCTGACACTGTTTGGCACTAAGATTGCATTTATCCACTGGTTTCTCTTTATAGCCCAACCAAATACTGGACTTTTTTTTTAGCTCTATTTCTCTTCTCTTTATCCTTCGACAGTCTGTAAAACCCCTTGCTATAATTATTTCTAAATCTGTTTGTGCAAACAATTGTACAACAGCTTTTTTCAATTTTATCTGCATATTCAATGTATTTCCCACCAAATGCACCTATGAATGCTGAATGTTGTGACCGTGGTGTACGATTATGTCATAATCTGAACTGTAGATCAGACTGTAAATACCTGAAACACGGTGAGAAGGGCTTGGGGAAAGTTGTCAAAGGTACTCCTCTTGGTCTGGGTCTCGTCGAAGTTGAACTTTCCACCAAACACCTGCATGCCCAGCAGGGAGAAGATGATGATGAAGAGGAAGAGCAGCAGCAGCAGGGAAGCGATGGACTTCATGGAGTTGAGCAGAGACGCCACCAGGTTACTTAGAGACTGCCAGTGACTATAAAGAGAAACATGGAGCAGTAGAGAGGAGAGACAGGTGATTAACACCACACATACTGTACGGTAGGGTATGACACACACACAAACACATCATGATAACAGTCTTACCGCGTGACCTTGAAGATCCTCAGCAGGCGGACGCAGCGGAACACAGAGATACCGAGGGGAGACATGATTTCCAGCTCGACCAGGATGGTTTCAGTGATTCCTCCGCACACCACAAAGCAGTCAAAGCGGTTGAACAGTGAAACAAAATAGGCCTGTAGCCCGAGACTGTACATCTTCACCAACATCTCACACGTGAACAGAGCTAGCAGCACCTTGTTGGCCACGTCTGAAACCCAGAGAAAAAGACTGAACATTAAAAAACACAAATAAATGGAGAGAGAGAGATAAAAGGGGTTTAGGGTGACACATTAGCTACAAAAAAGCAGCAAAAAAAACATAAATCTCTGCCAAGGTTGCACAAATATAATCGCTGCACACAAAATTAATCAACAAATAAAACATCTGTAATATATAAAATGTTAACTAATATTGTAATTGTATTCAATTTAATCTGCATTTGATTCTGGATCTGCATCAAAATACAGACAATGATAGACAATCACGAGATACATAATACATCTCTATTTAAATAAGTGAAGTATTCATGAGAAAAGAGTGAAAATGTTCAAAGATTTCATCATCATGACATGCAATATTAAGAAATCCGTGCGTGGTTGAAATTTCTACCCAATCTTAACCCGTCTTTGAGATGTCCTGCTAACTAACGAATTAACAGAATAGACACATGGGGTACTAATAAAACGACTTTGATGTGTACTGTAGTGCTGTTCATACCCTGCACTTGTGTCAGCCACAAAGGCTGGTTGTAATGCTCTGATGATATGGTGAGAGTGTTGAGGAACACCAGGATGATGACCAGCCAATAGAAAGGCACCGATTTGACAGCCAACCGGCACTTCCTGCGGCAGAACCTGTTCCAGCGGCGCCAGCGCCGACTGCAGGAGGAGAAAGTTACGAATAACACTAGTGTGACTCACTTTGCTTATAAATTGACTTAGAAGAACACAGGATCTGGTCACATAGATTATACTGTCTAAACAATCACCTTAGTGTTTTTTTAAGGAAATCACTTTGATTCGTTACCATTAATAATAAGAACGCAGAGGAGTAAGGGGGAAGGGCCACGAGGGAACTGCATCAATATATTTTTTGCAAGTCATACTGTACAGTAAATGAGCTGAAAAATACTGAGTAAGACTATTCTCTAAAAATACCTTGTGGTACATGCTGACTTTATAAAAGCTGTTGATTTATCATCTCCTGTAAAGTCTCATTAAAATACAGTAAAATGAAAGCCAAGCACTTACAAATAAGAATCAGTATAATCTAATGCAGGCACGGACCCTATAGTATAACAGCTATATGCATCATGCAGAGACACAGACCCACAAATATACTGACCTGAACTTTGACTTTGAAATTTTTTGACTGAAAGAAAGAAGAATTAGTCAAGTTTTACAAATGCAGGTTGCAGCAGAGATGTGTTAGGAGCACTGATTGGTTAGTAGGCTTAACTGATAACGTAAAAACTGTCCAACTGCAAAAGTCAGTAGCATTACATTATGTAGGAAAACAATATAAACATGTAAGTGAGTTGTTTGCTTTTAACCATCTGACCAGTTCTCTTTTACCACAAATCAAAAGATAAAGAGAGTAGCAACTCTATAGCAACGATCACACCATAGGGGACAGCAATCTGATGCACTGTAATTTAAAGTGATATCAGCGGTCATGTTTTTGGAAAGGTTTGTTGTGCAAAGTGCTGTGCGTTCTCACCACAGAGGTCCGCAGCATGGTGTCTTTTCATCCTCCCCGTTTTGATTCTCGGTGTTCACGGATTCTGTTTCGCTGGCTGGAACGCTCGCTGCAGCAGCAAATAAAGGAGACATTTACCCAAAAAAATAATCATACGGCCGAGATTCTTCAGATAGACACAGAGCAGCGCGTCCCAGCGGGAAGAAGTGTGACAAGAAATAAAATAGAGACATCACATAATTTCTTCAACACGAACAAAAAAGATGCACTAAAGGAACGTACGTTACAAATCAGCAAAGATAAAAAAGGATTACACTCTAAAAACTATATACAAGTGCATCACAGTTATTTGATAGTGATTTTAAAAGACTTTTCATCTCCAAAGTCACGTTGCAGCTGCAAAACTTTGGACCTCATAGAAAGGAAGGAGCTAAGCGCTGTGGCTGTGCATCACTGTCATCATTAGCATCATTTACCAAGCGCTGAAAGGGAGCTGACATGGGACAGGCGAGTGGACAGCTGCTCTACGAGGGCTGACTGATGCAGACAATGAGGAGCAGAGGGGTAGAAGGGAGCAGGCCGAGCAGGACAGAGCTCTTAAAGCTGTCTCTGAAATGCTACACTCAAAGTACTGCCAGCGCTTTGGAAAGACTGTCTGTGCAGACAGATGATGATTAACTGTGTGAAACGTCTCAGTGCCTTAACTCGTACGAGGGAGCGTGGTGTGTGCTGCTGCTTAGCTTATGTAGACGTGTTGGCTTTGATTCCCTGAGTGGTCGGACAGCTCTCAGCTCTGAAAATAGTGCTGACTGCTGGAGTAGTGATCTGGGTTTAGCCCTGTTTCCTATATTCATACTGAGCCCCCGCTTTCGAAATGGGACGTTGGAAGGAAACGGGGCGTGCCTGCTATCAAACGCGGCTATATTTCTATTTCGTATCAGACTCATTTAACGGGTAAAAGATAGACTTTTTTTATTTAGAACCAGTAAACCTTTGAAAAAGAACAAAACGGGCAGGAAAAAAAGGAGAAAGCAAAAACTGAAAAGGGCTGTGATGCTCAGACACGACGGGTTTAGCACAATAGTAAAACACAAAGTGATGAGGTATTACATTAGGCTGCACACATCAACACACACACAAACACACACACACAGCAGTCACTTATGATGCTCCAACCGTAATTTTAAGGCCACTGCTTCTTACCTTTTTGATTAATTTCCTAGTTTTAATCTATTCACCAATATAGAGCATTTGTGAAGAACTGATTAATGATTCTCCACTGATAGATGGAAGTAAAGCTGACTTTTTTGTGTTTTTTTTCCTTTTGGCTCACCAGATGGACTGCAAAGCAGCAGCATGGCGATTAAAAACAACAAACGGTAAGGTATTTTTTTAAGTCTATGGTTGTCTTTGTAATTATTTATGGTATTTCTCGTACTCTAATTTGTTTAGGTTAGTTAACTTTCCTTTTCTTTCACACTTTTGTTTGTATTTTGTTTTTAGCGTATCTTTCATATTGATGGTACTTTGTGTATTTTAATATGTTCTTATGTATATGATGTTTTTTTTAGTATTGGTTGTGTTGAATGTTGTCCTGTTGCACAATGACCTCATCAAGGCAAGTTGACAACATTTGTTGTAACGGCAATAGAGTTAATTCCTAAGAGTTCAGGACAGTTTGGTCTGATTATTGAGTGAAAACTGGCAGATTTTCCAGTATCAAATTAATTTGAGCATCAACACACACACACACACACACACACACACACATAAAACACAAGAGCTAGAGAACACTGGTGGGAAACCACAGGATTTACCATGAGTGTCGGACGACTGGCTGAACCACCCAAACCTTCCTTTCTTCTTCTCAGTAAGGTCAGCCAGAGTCACCCCTTCATGTGTAATGCATGCAAGTCCATGCATTCAGACACAATGGCACAGCAGAGGGACATGGGGGGCGAGAATGGGCTGCTATCAAAATGGGTCAGAGCAGACAAGCACCACAGGACAACAACAGTATTCAAAATATCAATATCCAACAATGACAAGAGCAGCAGGAGCCAGAGGGGCTGCGGACACTGAGGAGGGCAGAAGAACAACATGGAGAGCTGTTAATCACTGGAAGCTCCTGCAGGTGACGAGGCCCTGTACTAACACGTTACGGTGCAAACTAAAGCATTTGCACGGTAACATGTTAGTAGGGGCTCATGTATCATCGACAGACACCAAAAGCCAGGATGGATGTTGAAGAAAAGCAGTATGGACCTGCCTCTTCGTGACTCAGAAGCTCCACCGCTTTACCTAGGAGCCTCTCACTTTATGGTAAATGTTAGCTGTAATGTTGCTACTGTAAAATAAAGAGTGAACATATAACTTTATACATGAAGTATAAGGAGGAAAAGACAGGTGGGAGAGGCAACAGGAAATGGACAGAGTACATCACAAAATGAGGGGAGATCGTGATGAGCAGAGTGCAAAAAATAGAGATCCTACGCTCAAACTATAAGGTGAATCAGTCGCAGTTTCTCTGTTCTGCATCATGTGTGCTGCTTATATAAAGAGGATTTGGATTAAGAGTTTTTTCACTGCTCAAGTAATATAATTTTTTCCCCCTTTTTCCCTTCTTAGATAAACTCTAGTGGTGCTCGCAGCTTGCTCCACTTCCATCAGTGACATACATTGAGGGTCTGTACAGCTCTGCTTCAAACACCTTCTATATGTTTATATGGGACACCTCTGGGGAAAGGATATCTCTTAGTCAATACATGCAGGTATGTATCTATGCGTTTGTGCATTATTAAGGGGAAATCAATTGTTATTAAACTGTCAATCTGCAATGTTCAATACGTCCCAAGGGTTATTTTGCAATTACTGTAGTGTCACTGACCTTATTCTTGCTGCCACCTTTGATCAACCTGATCATCTACTTCTGCTTCAGTTAGTGATTTCCTACAATTCCCAGAATGACTTTTAAAAAGCTTAATCAGACCCACAGAAGTTTTGCATGAGCTGCCTTATGGACTATTGATGCTACCGATGGTGGAGAAAGTTGAAATTCTTACTGCATGATTGTTAAAAGTTGATGCAAAATCATCGTAGGGCTGAAAGAGGAGAACACTTGAGTGTGATGTTTTAGATTGTTGGCTCTTTTTCCCTGATTAACACCCTCTGTATCTGTGCTAGATATGGCTCAACATGATTGACTAGTTATCTGGGGCAGTAAGAAAAATAGAGCACTTTACACCCAAATGGACACATGAAGGTAAGAAAAAGCACCCATTCTGTTTTAAACAGTGTTATGGGATAAATATTTCTCCTCCAGAGAGAAACGATCTTTTAGCTAATCCACTGAGTTTTCCTTTTTTTAAACTAAACTCCCACTATGACACATTATAGATTTCTGAAGTACAAACTCTTGCATTTCCTGATTATATAAACGTAGGCCTAATTATAGTTGCAGAAATCACAACCCACTCAAGCCAACAATAATACACACTGCTGGATATTTTTCTTAATGTGGCAAGAACAGATTCCATCAGTTTGCTGCACTGAAGGGCGCTTGCGATGCCAGCGCAGCATTACTCTTAACTGCATGACGGAGGGAGTGGGAGAAGGTGCTTACGGTTGCGCTTGCTCTCCTCGTCGGCCTCATCCTCGTTGTCGGGGTCGATGTCTTCAGCCTGAGTGATCCAGTCCAAGTAACCCTTCAGATCCTCCTCCAGCTGCTGCTTCTCACGCAGCTTCTGGAAGTCACCACGAGCTTTGGCCTTCTCTCTCTCCTTGGAGAACTCTCTGGGTTTGCAGAACCACACATAGACAAAAACATGCAAAAACATACAAATACACAGGAGTGCATAAATGACCAAACACACACACACACACACACACACACACACAAAGAGAAACTTACTATCACAGCAAACAACAAAAAGATTTTTTCACACGAAATGGAAATAAATCATCTCTAACAATAGGACATTTTTCACTACACTGAATGAAGATATCCTGTATATGTATTTCCTGTATATTCTCTTTGTCCATATTGTATTCTACATATTCACATACTTCAATCACAACCCCTCAATGTCCTGTGTGTTTTTGTGAACCCCAGCCACCGGAGGGAGATGTACACCTTTGAAAGACAACAGCACTATATTTAGAGCCCAACAGTACAGTAGCTTATCCTTCAGGCGAACATCTTAATCATACAGAAAAGGCAATTTAGGTAGACAGATGGTTTTAAGAGACACGCTACATTTGCACAGCGTCTAAATTCATAGATTATGCAAAACAACGACTGTGGAAACTACAATGTGTACAGAAGACAGGAGGTAAATATATTCAGTGCATGGTGGGATACTGTCATTACTGAGAAAAATATGTATTTAAGCTGTGATGATTAAAAAGTAAAACATCAGAGAAGAACTAACACTAAAACAAAGATACTTGATGGTGAGAGGGTAAAGCAGCATTTGTAAAACTGCATTTAAAAAAAGTTGATGCAGATAATAAATTACGTCAATCTAAAGCAGCCGACAGGAGTTGATGATTATGTTAACCTTGTTGGCTTTAAAAAAACCCCAAAAAAAATCAGGCTTTGCTGGCTGGTCAACCATCCAGAGTTAATTCTACTGTAATACCCCACCCCCACTCTGCAGAGCTGGGAAAGCAAACTGGGGTTTGAGAGTGCTTAGGAGCGCAGAGGGAGTGAAGGGCGAGGAATAAGATTAATTTCTCTCTCAGGAGGTTGGGTGGGTAGAGGATGGGGTGGGGGAGGAAACGCTCACTTTGCAGTTGCCGTGGAAAGGACGTGATAGTTTGACGCCAACAGAGGTCAGAGAAGAATGCCTGGGAAGGAATATACATTTATCTCAAAGCCCTAATGTAGAATAGCCAATCGTGGGTTTAATATCTGAATATTTTTGTATAAAGGTTGTCAGAATCTGTGCATTTGACTGGCTTACATCCCAAGAATCTGCAACATTAAAATATACTCATGTATAAGCACTAAAGATAGCAAGCAGTGCCAGGGCGCACAACAAACCACTGCATACATGCTTTGCACACCGCAGACCAAAACCACTGCACAAGTTGTCTCTTACCCACTAAGCACACCTAACACAAGGTTTAACACGAAAAAGGAGCCCAGTATGATCAGGCTAACAAAATAAATCCAAGGTGTTTCCCATCCGATGGCGTCGTTGACCTACAGGAGCCAAAAGCAGCCGGTTAACAGACAGAAACACACACAGGAACAGAGAACCTCCGGCCTGAAATCAAGCGGAGGGTCTCTGTCTGCAAAGAGAGGAAGGTGCTTACCCGCTCAACACACCCAAAACCAGGTTAAGCACGAAAAAGGAGCCGAAGATCACAAGACTGACAAAGTACACCCATGGAAGCTCTAAGCCCATAGCATCGTTCATCTGGAGGAACGTGCATCACCACAGAGGAAGGAGAGGAGTGGGAAGAGAGAAAGAAAAGAGCGGAATAAACTGTTAAAGGTAGAAACTGTCAGAAAAGAAGAGCAGAACAAAATTAGCTTTTTCTTCAGATGAAGAAGAAAAGAGATCTTGCAGGAATACTAAAAGTGCCAGGATAGCATCATGTTGTTATTGTGAGATGTTGAATGCATTCAATCATTTAGTCAATCAATCATATCAGAGTGATAAGAGCTGCCTCAGGAAATTATCAGCAGCTTCATCATCAGAACGTCAGTCACATTACTGTTGTGTGTCTGATCTGAGTAGACATTTAAGCTGAAGGCATGTGACAGTCACAGGATATTGAACTGGGAGGGCAGAGCGAGAGGCTCACCCAGTACAGCACGTCCGTCCAGCCCTCCATGGTAATGCACTGGAACACTGTCAGCATGGCAAACAGGAAGTTGTCAAAGTTGGTGATGCCACCGTTGGGACCTTGCCAGCCTTCCCTGCACTCGCTGACGTTGACGGAGCATTGCCGCCCGTGCCCTGAGATCGCACATGGAGCTGGTTCCTCTTCTGCTACCGTATGTACTGAGAGAGAGGGAAAAACTGTGTTTGTGATCAGCAGAATGTGTTAAGTTATTGCTGAAAACATTTAATAGCAAATAATAGATGATTTCAAACAGGGGTCTCAAACTACAGGCCGTGGGCCAGATCTGGTCCCTCAGACAACTTCACCCCATCTTCAACACCACCATCTTTATCATTTATTGTTATATCCAGGCTACAAATCATTTTCTTTACTTTGTCTCTTTTAGATTGCCGCCATCATTTTATTTTAGAGTTATCATTTAACTTTCTATCAAGATAAAAATGGCTTTTTATTTCACATTTGGCATTTAGCAAGCTACGCTTAACTGCAGAACTTGTCAGCATAAACACCCGCTATGATGAACAGCACCTTACACTTTCTGAACCTTAAAGAAAGGTTGAACATGCAGAGCAGCGCCATGTATGAGGGAGGGAGGGAAACAACAAACACTGTGTTTAAACAGCCCCCCTAGGAGAGAACAACCTGGCCAGTGGCCACCGGCTAATTTAAGTTTAGGACCCCTGATTCAAAGAGACTCGCCATGTCAGTTTGTAAAATGTAATCACCCATACGTGACATCCACAGAGGCACTGTAAGAAAATGGTGAAGTAACACGGCAACATGTAAGCGTCTTTAGGCTGTGTGTTTTTCTGTCTATACTGTAGATATACTATAGGAGTGTGTCCTTTGCTTCATGCAACTAGAAATGCACTGATCACGTTTTATTCCCCACTGAGACAAAGTGATTTAAATAAAATGATGTGAAACTTTCTTGATGAATTGTGTAGAAAATCTGTTATGCTTGGCCCACATGCTGTGAGATTAAACATTAGGCAGGTTTCACCTTCAGAATCGAGTTGAAATGCATGTTGCTATTTGTTGAAAATACACTGCACAGTAGTTTTAAGGTCAGGCTACTTTTAACATAAAATATCTGCCTGTTACAGTGTTCAAAATACAAGATGTATTGACTAGAAAGTTGACTTGATTTTAGATGTAAAACTGACAATCAAAAGGGCGTACCTGAGCCAAGAATAAAGCAGGTTGCGTGCATTTTACCGATGAAAAGCTCCAGGCCGATAATAGCATAGATGATAATGACAAACAGGACCAGGAGGGCGATGTGAAGGAGAGGGACCATGGCTTTAATGATGGAGTTCAACACCACCTGTAAACCTAAGCAAGGAGGAAAATAAACACATTATATGACGCTTGGCTGTACTTACAGGAGTGTGGATGAATGCACAGTAAGAAAATGCAGCTACAAATGTCAGATGCTGTCAGTCTCTGTCCCCATTGTTACAAAAATATTAACTCTATATTAATGTCTCCAGATGGTCAAGTGGTTAATCCTGCATGATCTTGATAGTGATGTGTTTACTTTTAAACTGTGGACAATGCCCACTCTCATTTAAAATAGTAGTCATAACTGTATAATTATTTTACAAACTCATGATATACTTGACAGGCTGAAAACATTAAAATTTAAACATACAGTGTGTGTGGCAGTGTGGGATGATTATACTGTATGTTTTCTACAAAGAGTAGGTAAAAGAGACACGTTTTTCTAGAAACTGATACCAGTTTCAGTATATAATTCAGTATCTACACATACAGGTCATAAATGTGTCAGAAGTGTTTGTTTGTTTCTATTACATCCAGAGCTCATATCTCTAGGGCACTGACATAGATGTTGAATAGATGTTTTTAAAAAACAGTCCTCAGGGATGGTACATAGACCATCTGGACTCGTCATGTGTAACCCTTCAACCTGCAATTCACTGAGGCTAATAAGGGCTAAGATATACAATATATACAGCAAATAAGTGGTAAATCTTGTGTATTGGGTTACATGGGTTGCCTGTGTTTTGGTGTATGGAGCTCAGCAGTTACTTACTGGGTACTCCTGAGACCAGCCGCAGGGGTCGCAGCACACGGAAGGCTCGAAGGGCTTTAACATCAAATCCACCTGGTTTACCCCCATGCCCGTGCATTGACGGATGGCTAATATCTCCTTCGCCTTCAGTCTTCTCCTCTTTGGTCAAAATCTCCAAGACAACACTGAAGAGTCTGTTGGAAAACAAAGAAAGAACCTCACACTATTAGTCTGCCAAGGAAAACATACTGTATAACACACAACAACGGGTTTGCATCTGAGCTGCTATATTGTGTATTGTATGTTCCAGATGATCCCTATCTAATACCAGTAGAGCTCAGCAACTATTTTTATAGTCGACTCATTGTTTTAGTCCATTTTCAAGGAAGGAAATGACAAATATTTGGTAGTTCCAGCATCCACATGTGGGGATTTGCTGCTTTTATTTGTCATATATGATGGTAAATTTAATATCTTTGGCTGTTAGTTGGACAAAACAAGCAATTTGCAAATGTCACCTTTGGCTCTGAAAAATTATACTGGGCATTTTACACTATTTTCTGATATTTTTAAGGAAAAACAACTAATCAAAAAATCAAGAAAATAACCAGCAGATTAATCAGTAATGAAAATAACAGCTTGTTGTAGCCCTAAATATATATATTTTAATCCCAACACTATTACAGTAGATGGTTTTTCAAGCAATATACTAGATGTGCGTTTTTGTTTTTTTTTAGTTGTTTTGGTCAGCATCATATCATGATCATCAAATACTTCTTTCTAATTTCATTGTCTTACTGAGACAAAGTTTCAAAGGCTGAGCGCTGAACAGAACACATACAGTGCATTGTACAATCCATCATAGCATATTATACAGTTTTCCATATCACAGATCAATGTTCTCTTTGTATTTACTCTCTTAACAGTAACATGTTATAATACATTTAACAGCTGATAAGTTGGGGTTATTCTGTGGTTAATGTTGATGTTGCTCTAAAAACAAGCACCAGGTAATAATGAGTGCATTGTTTGTTACTATGTTAATATGCTACTGAACACTTAATTCAAATACTAAGTAATTCACTTCAGAAATGGACTTAAAAGTCAAAATCTACGATTTGTCCTCAGATGTTCTCTCACACATCAGTAATGTCATTCAGGGACGTCTTGGTAGTCAAGTGGTTACAACACACACCTTTAACAGTAACGGCAATGTCCAGATTCAGTTTTTTTTCTTCTGTCACAAGCCTTTCTGAGACGTGTCGCCCTTAAAACTCTTTCCTGGCTGAGAGCGTTTTTATTTTACTGTTGTGGATCCTTCAAAGAATCATTTAGCTGTGAAACTATAATATAATATGTGTCATCAGTTTACTTTACAGCCACCCACAAACCATACTGATATCACCAGGATACAGTTGGATTAATAAGAGGACTACACATATATTAAATACAATGCACCCTTAATGTTAATAGATGGTATAAAAACTGGTTACTGAACACCGTACTGGTAGGTTGCACATATTCATCGTATTTTTTAAGACCTGACAAAATAATTGTCAGCTATTTCTTTTCAATATGAAGCCAGGGGCGATGCTGAGAGCGCAGTCCAGCAGCATCTCACCCCCTCCGTCTCAATGCCCAGTTAAAAGTATACAAACAGCACAAATGTATGCTGCAGATAAATGTAGTACAAAATCAGTTTCCCGCTGTAGTCACAAAGTGAAATCAGCAGTGAACGAATCCCTCACCATGGGAGAGGACACTTCATTACAGTCAGTTAGACATTCCTCACCTAGCCAAGAGGGGAAATCATCTCGACACATCACATCAGAGCTGTGGACTCAAAGCGGTGAATGAGGCTGCCGATAAGGGCTGGAAGGAGTTCTGAGGGCCTATAAGCGCAGTCGGCTCAGACTTATGTTATACTGAGTCACAGCTGTAAGACTGACCGCCTGCCACTGGGGTTTCATTACTCATCCAGTCATGTTCAGAAGGAAACCATCCCTCACATATCGACACCCTCTTACTGAAGATACCTGAGGAGGAGCACTTTCATAAAAGTGATACATCGGGTTTCTTTACCAGTCGAGCTGGATAACCTCAGTGTGTCTCCTCACTATTTGTGGAATCATACAAGTGGTTTAAAACGTTTTAGCCCATTTACTACAAACCACGTTCTTTACAATCGTTTTGTAAACCAAGCTACTGTGTTCTACAAATTTTAATGTTTTTTTCTACTGTTTAAGCATCCATTGGTTTAAAGGTATTTCTGTACTGTATGAAAATCAATTAGCAGACTCTTTAAACTCTTGCAACTCAAGCAACTTTCATGAGTCTGCTAACTGATTTACACACTGTGCAGAAAAGACTGGAAGACACAAGGCAACATTAGCATTCATTTGGAGGAATATCAGTCTTTATGGCTCTGTTTCGGTCTCTACCAACTCCTGAGGGAAATATCTGGCTCTTTAGCTGCTAAATGCTCCACTACAGCAAGTCACTAGCTTTGTCTGTGCTGTTTACAGTGGGTTTATCTGAGCTTTTTGCTGAAAACAGCTGCGAGCTGCTGAGAGTGAACCAAAACAGTAAAGCTGCGGGCCGTAAAACCAAAACAATGAGCTAAAAGACACTAAACGCCCCCTAAAGCTGAACTGCAGATTAGGTTGATAATTCTTTTTCACACCGAATTTACCCTTTCACATAACACATTTAACAAACTTAGATTAGTGCAGCTTTAAGAATACATTATTTGTAGTTTAAGAGATTTAACCATGCCGGTACGATCCTTCAAGTACAAAAAAGCTTCCTCTCTCATAATTACTCACCTCTACTTCCTTTCAATACATTTTCTTTTACATTACCTTACTGTTACCTTTTTCTTTGTTGCAAAGCTAATTTACATTTCTGACACCCACATCCTTTTAATACAATGATACAATGATATTTGATTTTTATCAGATAAAAGAAAAGAGGCTTTTTACTGTAACATTATACCTTACAAGCCTTAGATATATTCTTCTCTATGAAGAGCATGACTGAACCAAAAAATACATTCAAGCCCTCCATAGAGCACAGCTGAATCTTCGAGCGCCTACAAGTTTTTTCTAAGCTCTGTTAAACCATAACGTGATGTGCTATAATCTATAAATACAAAAACACACAAACATATTGAAGCCTGTTGTGAAGTGGACTGAACCTTGACCTTTGACATGAGTTTATTGACACAGCTATACTGGCAGTATTATCTTAGTGTGTCACTTCAGTGATTTAGCAGCAACAGTCACTCTTCATAGCAGCAGCGGGGGTCTTTGCATTTGACTGCATGGCAGATCAACCCCGCATGCTGCACACAGACAGAGATCTGACCCAGCTACCTACTGGACTGTGCGTGTTAGAGGAGAGAAAGAGGGAGGAGAGAGAGGAAGGAAGACAGAGGAGGAAAAAAAGAAAAGAAAAGCTGCGATAAGGATGAAGATAACAAGAAGAGAGTGTGCAGGAGATAGGAATGAGGGCAGAGTGAGGTGGGGAAGTGTAAAGCATGACGCACAACCATTTGAGGGATCAAAATGGAAGGAAAGGACGTATAAGAAAGAGCTGCAGAGACAAAGCAGAGCAGGATGGGAGAGTGTGAGCGAAAGACAGTCAGTGAGAGGAGAGGAGAGGAGAGGGAAAAATGGGAGGGAGTGTTGGAGAAGAGATGAAGTATGGAGAGATGGTGACTCACTCCAGTGGTGGTAAAGCTCTGATTTATTCTCTCTGTCTTTTCTGGGTCATATACTGTGGGTGTATGAGGGTCTCTATTAGCACTTGGCCGCTTGGAGCAGAGGCTTAAGCAACTTTAACTTTAACACTGACTGCCTCTCAGAAACACTGTAAACTGCAACTGTCAAACTGAGATCAAAGTGCAAATCCAAACCCCAAACTAAAACAACAAAACCTCGTGACCTGGTCTGCAAAATAACACGTTGTTTGGATCTGCTGGCATGATATGGATGAATGGGTTTAATCAAATACATTATACGCTATGTTTAAGTACAATAAATCAATTGAAATAACTGAACTCGAGGACTTACCCTATGACGACAATGACGAAATCCAGCATGTTCCAACCGTTTCGCACATACGCGTTCTGGTGCATCACCAAACCATAAGCGATAATCTTCAGAAAGGTCTCAATTGTGAAAATGATGAGGAAGGCATACTCAACTGTTTCCTGCAGACACACAAGAAAAAAAAGATCAATCAAAAAGAACAATAGATTTGTGATGGATTATCATAAAAAAGCATGAGCATGGTATTATATTATACAGTGTGTTGGGTGGACAACACACAAACGGATAAAGAAATGAATCTCAACATTTCATTCCAGGAATATGCTCTATGGAGTAAAGACAAAGCACTTCATGTGGAAACACCAGAGACAACGATGGAAATAAGTCCAAGATATTATTTTCAATCTACAGTGTTATTTTCTGTGTACCAGTAAAAAATACTTACAGTATAAATTCTCTTTAAATTCCTCCTAAACGGCAGATTGTTGCTCACTAGGTCATACTGTACCCCATAATATTAGAATTCCCATTTTACCCCGTTATTCCCTAATGTATGTAGTGTACTGGTATACCTGGTATACCATTACAAATAATTACACAAAGATGGCTGCAGCGAGGAACGCATCAACAAATGGGATATTTTTGGATTAACTAGTCAAGCTTGTTGAACCCAAAAATAGGAGGATGACTGTTGACAATCTAGTTCACCAGTGTCGCATGTTGATTTTCTTTTACATTTGAAAATCCAGTCAGTTCAAAAGGTAAAAACACTCATTCAGTTGTTCTGTGTCTAAAGTACTGAACAACACTGTTTAACCAGAGCAGCAAAATCTCACCTTGTCCTGACCTCATTCTGACCTGATTTGGTTCTCACACTTTCCGACACAGCACATATTCACAGAACACCATGAAAACCATGACAATATGAGAAACCTTGACTAGGTGCACAAGAATATTTGGAGTTTCAATCTAGGTAAGAAAGAAAAACATCAGTGTTTTTATTTAATATCATGTAATGTCAAATTAAGACTGAAAACACCAGAAGCTGTTCATGCTTTATGACTGAGCTGTTATGGCCCAACACACCAAAACAACTGAAGTACAAGAACTCAAAAAGACTAATTTAGTGTTTTGCTATTGAACACACCACATAGAATCAAGTGGACGGACAGCTGACCACTGACATACAAGTCACAAAACAAAACCTTTTGTTATTAGCTTGGAATATTAATTGATTATAAGTGAGATTAAGGTGAAAAAGATGCTCAGCTTTGCACAGGTGTTGTCAGCCAGTTATCTTTTGCAACTCTGTAGTGTGGCCTTTGTGGAAGAAAAAAAAATGCAAAGGTACAAATAAAGAGAAAACAGCACTAAACGGGTTAAAACACAGATTCACCAGGCTGAACAACCAGTCAGAGATCTCTCGCTCACTGATGCATGAATGTATCTGAGAGAGGTTAAAAAAGGGACAAACACACTGAATAAAATGAGGGTATGCAGAGTTTGGAACCAGTGATGTAACTCAGCATTGTGCCCTTCTCCAGGTGTTTCAAAGACAGACAAAACACAAGAACATCAAGACATCAGATTAAGGTCAATTGGGAGTGAAGTGGACAACAGAGGCACACGTAGCTAGATAAAGGTGGTATGTGCACGTCCGTGCAGTGAGATGTGTGAGATGCTGGAGGCGGACACACTACAGGGTGACTCAGCTGTTCAGGACAGTCCTGGGACCACCCTGGAGATATGAGACCAGAGAGAGGCCCTCTTCATCCTTCACGCATGAGGCAGGTCAACGTAAACGCTACACACAGGCTGGTATTCACAATATCTGTCCGTCATTTAACTTTTCACATGGGATGCCCATTGGGTTCTTATAATACACAATACAGACAAATGCTAATAGCCACACACATACATATATATTATTATATACATAATAACCTCTTCCGCTTGAGGGGGTCCTTAATCCCCTGCTCTGTGTTCTCTACAGACACCATAAATGCAAGAGCACTGTGGGCTGCGGGGCTCGTTTTCCCAACAGTTTACTGCAGATTGTGAGAAGCACTTAGCCCACAATAAGGGACATGGGCCTCTTTGTTGCTGAAGTAAAAGGTTGAGTTAAGCTTACGGCTGCTGCCTCTCTGACAGAGCAAGCTCGGGCCACAGGGAGCAGAGAGAACAGAGCGATTCATACGAGGAGTGGCGGAGAGACAAGCAAACAATTTTAGAGGCATTTACAGAACAAAATTATTCAGCATGTCTTTTTATATGCATGCCTATCTATCGAAGAAGTACCATGATGTGGACACATTTTCTATGTGAATTTAGAATAAAAACATGTAATTTAATATGTTCTCCTGTGTGGTCTACAGCAGTAATTGAGTAATAATTGTAAAGATCCTGAAACCAGCATGTAATGTGTTGTCAGAACAGTTTCAGCTTTCCCAAGGCAAAGCAAATTTATGCAAATTGCCACTTCCTGGTTCGTGAAAGGATGTTAAATATAATAGCAAATGATAACCATTCCCTCTCAATTAACCAGCAATTTATTCCATCATCAGCACGTTAAACTGCGAGCAGAAATAGAAAGAGGGAGAGAGACAGAGAGAGAAAGAGAGTGAGGAAGGAGGCCTTTGTGGATGACCATAAATATCTCTGACTCAGTTTATTTGTGCTGTAAAGAGACTTACTGTAGAACGTTTCCTTTTCTCATACAGTATATGCATATTATCAGCAGCTAACATGTTCACTTCACTTGCTGCTTTTCTCTTAGGTATAAATCACAACATGATGCATTGTGCACTCACAGACATGCACATACACGGCACAGGTTTATGAAATCCTAAAATGCACGCTAACAGCACATAATAAACTCATGTGGAGCAGGACACCACACGGCATAATATATGTTCCTCGTCAACCCCCACAGCCGTACAGGGCCTCCTCTGCCACGGGGCGAGTGTTCATGTCTACGGGCACGACTCAGTTCATCTCACATACTCACAGAGCTCAGATCACCATATGACAAAGGATACTAACCCGCTGAACCATGCATTCTTCTACATAACTCGCCATATGACTGAGCCACGCGGACAGCGGCAATGTAAACCCATCAAGAATTCAGATGAGCCTGTGCGCAATGCTCACGAGGCTCTGTGTATCTTCCTCCAGACTACACACAGAAAATCACCAATTACATTTTGTGCATACTCATAAAGAGTGGTATTGGAGTCATAAAAATTCAATAAAACAGCTTGTCTTGCAATTACAGCACCATTGTTCATACATTATCATTTATTATCAAAATTAAGCCAGTTTTAAACTGCAGCCTCCTGAAGCGAGATCAGGAGCATCAAAACTAATTACAGCCCTAAAATGTTTTCAATTCAATATGTATATCATCAACATGAAACACTGTGTTTAAAAATTCATTATTGCTCCCAAACCAGCCATATCCCATCCCCTAATCAAGTCATGTCAACTTTATTTATATAGCTTAATATCACAAATCACAAAGAATCAAGGAGCTTTACAGTCTACAGCATAAGGTAAAAGTCCCCCCAAAAAACCTTTAACGGGTAAAAAAAAAAAAAGAAAAGAAACCTCAGGAAGAGCAACAGAGGAGGGATCCCTCTCCCAGGACAGACAAACATGCAATAGATGCTGTGTGTACAGATCAGACAAACATAGTAAAATAACAGTATGGACAGCCAGGATGACAAACGGTTACAGAATACAAAATTTAAAGGGATAGTTTGTACACTCATGTCTGTATGTTAAAAATAAGGCTAGAGCCTAGCCTGTTAGCTTAGCTTTATGTTAATAAACCAATGGTAACAAAATCCACCTACCAGCACCTCTAAAACTCACAAATTTACACTTTATATCTTGTTTATTTAATATTTAAGTACAAAAACCAAAATGTAAAAACAAGTTGTGGGTTTTAGGAGTAGTTAGTGCAGTTTTGTTTTTATTTGGTTTACATTTTTACATTTTTGTATGAATTAAACAAGATATAACATGTTAATTACTTAGCTTTAGAGGTGCTGGCGGTCGGCTTTTCTTACCTTTGGACAGAGCCAGACCAGCTGTTTCTGAGTTCAGTCAGAATACAGTATCACATTAAAGAGAGAATAATGTCACGCTTCCGTTAATTTAGATAGAGCTTCAAAAACAAGATATATGATAATCTAGAATATGTAGGACAACCACAAAAATAGATGATTATATGAACGGTTGATTAAACCTGCATAAAGACTGGACCTCTTTATCATTTTAAACTCACCATGAGACACTGAGCCATTCAACTGTAAAATACTGTGCAGTAAATTACATTAGGAGGAACCAGAGTACACTGTATTGAAGTACAGTATGTTTACCTTACTCTGCTTGTACCTCAGAGACAGAAACCACAAACAATATTATCAAGAAAATACTGTGAGCACAAGCAGGATGCAAACTAACACATGTCTCATAGATATTAATGTATTAATAAATTAAATGTACAAGTCAACCAGGCAGGGCAGTCACGCTGACTGAAGGTCTGAAATAAATCTCAATGCTTTATGTTAAGTCACGAAGGCATGAAGACATTGGGAGGAGACCAGTGACCATAAAATATCTCCATATTCCATTACCGGCATGACAAATGGTCAAGAGAGAATGATTGTTAAAGAAAATGGAAATTAATTACTACAGAAGTTTTTATTTTTGTCTTTTTAGTGATCATTGTGTTGCTCAAGGTTGCTAGTTAACACGACTGTAATATCAAGCCAATTTAAATGTAATAATGTAAAGTTATAATGTTAAGCTTGGATATAAAATTCAAGTTTCATCCTCTAGTTTTGAGGAAAAGCTGTTCCAGATGGCAAATATCTGCCAGAAACAAGATAAACCGTATATATGTTACTGATTAATGTCTCAATTATTTTCTCAATTATTCACCTAATCGTTAGGTCTATTAAATGTCAGAAAATTGTGAAAATTAGCCATAACAAATTCCCAAAGCCCAAAGTGACGTCTTCTAATTTCAGCCAACAAACCCAAAGATTTTCAGTTTGCAAGCGTGGAGGACTAATTAAACCACAAAATATTCATATTTTGAGAAGCTGGAACCAGAAAATTTCTGCATTCTTTCTTAAAAAATGACTCAAAACGATTAATGCAGATTAATTTTCTGTCGAACGACTAATAGATTAATCAACTGACCGTTGCAGCTCTAATATATGTATATGGTTTCTCTAACAAAGGCACTGTGCAGGCTATTTCATGTATTTCTGATTGCATGACCACCTGAGTGTTTCTGCAAGTGCGTGCATGAAAAGCCACATCTGAGCGTGTAGCGGCGAGCCCACAGTCATATGAGTCAGAGTGACATCATGCATGTTTGATATCTGTGTGCGACCAGAGCGCTTACGAGCAGAGCAAACACAACACAACAAAATAATACCAATGGCAACGCAAGCCATATATAGTACAGAAGAGAGTACACATAGAACCAAACAGCGAGACTGTAAACCAACCAAACCTCTGCGGTTATCAACCACGGGACAGTTGGAGAGCAGATATCTCCCGAGTGTCACAGAGACGTAATAATGTCATTTTGGATCTGATTGTGCACACAATGAGCAGACATATATTCTGTAGGACTTCCGACATCACTCTCCTGCTCCGTCTCCCTCCCCCATGCTCTCTCCATCTCCCGCTAACTCGCTTTCCTTCCCCTGTCTGTATAGATCAGTCAGTGCCATCCAGCCAAGCCAAGGGGGGTGAGGGCAGCCAGCATTTAGTGCTTCTTCACCGCCTACTCCTGCAGGTTTGCACAGTAAATAAGTGTGCTTGAGTGTGCAGTCTATATTGGGATGACTGTTCAAGTGTGTGTTATAGATGGGTTTTTGTGTTTATCTTGTGCGTCTTTTTAATAAGGCCTGCTACATTACCAGCTGATCCTACGTACAGTCATTTTTACATTTTCTCACAGTTAACTTATAATTTCCTGCTATTTCTCATCAGAAAATAGTAAATGTGTTTGTAGAAATTCATCCACATGTGTCTCTACATTGCGTCTCTTATGCTTAATGCTGAACTACTGACTAAATCAGACAATAACAGCAGTGACGAAATGTCTCGTTTCTACTTGAATGCACTGCATTGAAATACAGCAGCTGCATTACAAAATGCAACATAATGTAATGCACATGCGTTCTTATGCCCTGTTCTTTATCGCTCTATATAGCTGGGCACATGTGTTTGTATGTACAATATATAAATGCAGTGTCTTTGTGTGTGGAGCATGACTACACACAGGTTTGTGTGTGTGTGTGTGTGTGTGTGTGTGTGTGTGTGTGTGTGTGTGTGTGTGTGTGTGTGTGTGTGTGTGTGAAGCACTGTGGGGGCGGGCAGGAGTTGTGTGAGGATGTGGATGTCACTCTGCCAAGGAAAACACTTGAAGCGCAGGTCATCTTCAGTATACCCACACTACCAAGTGAATGTCTTCACAAAGAAAGAAAACATCACATTGAATATTTGTTGCATAAGCTTGGTGATGCATTACTTGGCTTTTGCCCTAAACTTACACCGTCGACACAGGATTGAACGAAAAGATGTCGTCGTTGAAAGACGTTTTCTCAGTTTGTGAAATGCTGCAGCTGTCAGAGACCTTACACAGTAATATCTCAGTGTAGTATCACTAGTATCACAGTATTTCAAAGCAGGCGTCTACAATACAGCACGACCTGCGCAGCCATGTGTCTGTCAGCCAAAAGGATTCAATCTGCTGAGGTTGTACAGAGGTTTTCAAAGTTTAGATAGTGACGTGTGGTCTGAGCTCATTAGCAAAACCATCAAAGCTTCTCCTGATGTTGTTTAATTGTGCCAGTGCATGCATGTGGCTGTTAGTGTAGAGAAAGAGGCAACTAGTCAATCTGCAAGCTGAATTCTGCAACACCTGACAGGAATAAAGCATTTTCCTTTCAGTCAAGCCCACACACTCCTATCTCTCTCACAAATATGGACACATACACACACACACACACACACACACACACACACACACTGACACAATGCAAATAACAAATGGAAAGACTTATGATCCCCTCTTCTTCCCCCTCTTGTTTGTTTCTTTGTGGTTCATCATTTGCAAAGTGTACCTCTGAATTTTAGTGACATTACTGTGAAGTAAATCTGTAATACACACACATCGCGCTTGCAGATGTGTGGCCACGTAAGGAAGCACATACGACACACAGTAGCTGTCATGGAAACCAAAACAATGGCTGAAATTAAAGTAAGATCCCAAAAGCCAAACTTTGGATCTTCAGCTCCACACTGCATGTCAACCAATCAGCTTGGCTCTTCAGTTTTATTGAAAGCTTTATTGAGCTTTTGGCTCAAACAGGCAGCGGACAAGGCTACGCTTAGGTCGAATATTTTCACAAAGAAAGTACTGAATCACTGAATCCATGCGGTAAATACAGTATCTGTGCTTATGTGAAATTACTTTATCAGTATGATTAGGAAAGGACTATCAAGGAAGACTGTTGCAAAAACTTGTGCAGGTGTCTCCATCGCTCTGTCTGGGTTTGCGACCTCTCTTTATTGTTCAGTCTACAACTCTTCCCAGTTTGATTCGGTGTCATCCTCAGTTATCATGCCTCCCATGTTAAATTCATCTCCCTCACTCTGTCGAATTCAGTCTCCCTCTCTCTCACACACACACACACACACACACACACACACAAAAACACACACACACTGGGAAAGTAAGGCAAGTACAAATACAACCAAATATTTGAATGAAACAATTATAGTTTAAGTTTAATGGTAGCAGGTGATACGATAAGTGTACTGTTTCCAGCAGTATGTGAGAGAGAGCTGCTACTCTACTGTCATAACTGTAGTGCTGTATATATGATACAACCAATATATGTTTTAACGCCATGCCACGACCCAACCAATCTGTTACGCTTCAAACCAAAGGAAACAAAAGACAAGAGAGAAGCAAAGTCCAGCTTTCTGTGAGCGCTCCCTCACTGAGGTGTTCAGTACATGTACAAATAAATCTTTGACAACAAATCTTCAAATTGAACTGACTATACTGAATCACCATTGTCACTGAATGAATCAGTCGCTTTTAACAGAGGCGATCCCCTCATTGGTGACTGAGAGCAACATTGTCAGCTCAGCTATGACACACAGTATGTTACTTCCTCATTAAAAGCCTATTAAAAGACTACGAAAGCCACAGAAACAATCACAACTCTGTTGTAAATAATAGGCTGCTGAGCTATTAACCTGATGTGCAGAGCTTCTATAGGCTACTTCTGTACTGAACTGAACATGGCAGCTTGGACCAGAGACAGACTGAACATCTCCACCTCCACTGTTTAGAAGTTTTGTGTTTGACTCTCATGTTTTGTCATCTCCTTTCAGGTGGAGACGTACTCACACCTGAGAGAAGATATTCATCATAAATTGTACATCTACCTACAAATCAGCCAGCAGTTTTAGTGCAACGCAGCCAAAGGTGAGCAAAGTAACAGAATCACAAGAAACACAATCATTCCTCACGCAAACTGGTGACAAACCAAAAACAGACTTTAACAACAACTTGTGTGCATTCAAGAACTATTAAAGTGTAGGTGCACTACTGCATAAGTGTGTACTTTAGATGTAATAATCTTTTGATTTATTATAGGTTTGCTAGTATACTGCTAATACATCTATTTTTACATTTATTATTATTTATACAATTTACCAACCTATGTATGTACTTAATGCTGTATTTTTATATAATGCTATTACATATTATATGCATTACTGGAACATTACATTGAGAGTATTCGCAGGACAAAACAACAAAGCATAAAGAAACGACAAAAAAACATGAGAATCGTTGAATATTATGTTGTCACATATTGTATTTGTTGGTCATTGCAATGTATTCATAAGAAATCATACGTGTTATTTACAGACCCTGAGAAAAAACTCATTAATTCATAAATCGTCTGTCGTTCCCCTTTAAGAAGGCCTGTTTGACGCACGCACTGTGCACATGCTCTGCTGCTGTACTTTATCATGGCTGCACTTTCACACGGTATCCACACAAAGCTAGTACAGCTCTGACTCCCTCTTTCTCTGCCTCTCCCTCACTCACACACACACACACACTCTCTCACACTTGCACACACATGCAGAAATACACATTCAAGATAACAAGCAGGGACAGTGCTAGTGTGAGCCACAAATGAGCAGTTACGTTAAGTGACTAAACACATACTTCTACCATCATCTCTATGGGAGTCCACAGTCCAGACGTTGCTGCTTGTGCCAGCCATTACACACACACGCACACACGCACACACACACACACACGCAGCCAACTGCTTCATCCGTCACACACGTACACATTTACACTCTTCTTTACAGCCGAAACACTGGCACATGAACCTCAGCAGCACTGCTCATATGGAAATACATGTCATCAACTCCCCCAGCGAACTATAGAGTACGATTACTACATCAAAACAAAGACTGTAGCAAACAGCTAGGTGTGTTTAACAAATCTCAATGGCAGGTTGAGTGTTAAATTGTAAATACAGATGGTAAATTAAGGGGGATTACCTGAAAGATTGCGGTGCATGTTGGCCAAAAGTTTCTAAATCAACCAATCAAGCTCAGTGTTTATGTTTATGTTAATTTATTTGTCATTCTATGAACGTACAATACGCACTGTTTAACTGGCACAGAGCCTGAGGAGCACTACATAAGGGAAATAGTGCGGTAGAAGATAGACGTATAATATGTGTTTTACTATTGTGATCTTGGTTCGTCTCTGAGTAGACTGTAAAGCTGGTACATAGGTAACGCGAGGCACTTTAATGCAAGAGAATAACAAAAAGCAAACTGTAAATGCACATCAACGAGGGTGCAGAGTGTGAACCTGAGCAGAATTATTCCGGTGAAATATCTATCGTAGACAGTCCTAATCTTGCATCCTTAAAATAGGTTGAAAAAGCAAGATGGAGGATATTATGGAGGCACTGAAAATATTATCAGATGTCAGCTCAAAAAAAAAAAAAAACTTAGCTCTATTGTGCCTTTGATAATCTTTGACAAGAACCACTGCAATCTGGTGGATGCCTCTCAGTGGCTGGTTGTCACACTGAAGCACTTGGTGACTGTGATCACTCAACAGGCACTGGCTGCGAGTCACAAATTTGGCACTGTGATGGTTGTTGGTATGTATTTACATCAGAAATTACTTCCTCTTTTGCTAGTTGCTCATCTTGTGGTACACAGTGTGTGCATTTCACGCCTATAACAGAGTTGCATACAAATTCAGCATTTATCAACAACACTGCGCCGTAGTGCGGCTTTTGTCTTGTTGGGTAACAGGCCTGGCAGTTCATTGAAGTCGGTGTTAAATTGTGCGTGTGTTAACTGGCTGTCAATGTAAGCTTAAGGGGATAACTCATGATAGATCTGTGTGATTAGTTAATCTGCTGTATTTGAACCTGTGACAGGAACTTCTGCTGCCTGCTGGCCTACACATGGTGCTGATGAACTTTGGCCAGCATACGTTGAAATACAGGAGTGTGCCATAGAGCTAAGCATTATTTTATATAAATCCATTTTAAAAGTGTCATGCAACACAGGAATAACTCTCATGGTGCGGCTATGATGGTAATGTATTCCAAGACAAGCACATGGTACCTGACTTTTGAGGATAAAACTTTGTTGTTCTTGTGCGTGAAAAAAAGGAGTTATCTTATTAGTCAACATAGCATGCTTAGTTTCTGTTGGTTTAACTGATTAATATTCACTCTTAAATGTAGCAGCATTTTGTTTGGAAGAATGTCAATTAATGAAATTAATGTAACATATTTCTACAAAGCCTGTCATCTCAATGAAATATGCTGCTGTCTGATTGCGTGTCATAGTAGAAAACACAGTAAGATTACATTACATTACTGGGAGATGACAAGCGTGTAACCGTCATTACTGTAAACAAGCTTCACTTGTTCATCTTAAACAAGGAGGACAGTTGTTCACAATGACCATCTCCCACCCCACTCACCTCTTCCTCTGTAGACCACTTATTTCTCCTGAGCTTGTTGTGACACCAAATGTCAACATCAAACAAAACCATTTTTTCATAATTACCCAAAATCCAGATATTGAATAATGTACTCAGTAAAACCAGACACTAACATGTGTATGTGTTCATCAGCCTGTGTCCTCCTGCATGAACAGCGATAGCTACAATCAATTCACATATGAAAAATATTCAGCAAAATTATTCATGTTTTAAAGATGCATTGTAACAGCATCCAAATGTGAAGCTGATTCAAACTGTGAGTTCTCTGACGGCATCCAAATGACCTCTTTATTGGTTTGCGCGCGGACATTTCAGTCTTTACATGTTTGTGTCCTTTTGTCCCCAGTAAAATAAATAGCTCTGCGGCTCCAGGGTTATGCAATAACAGTGGTACTGGCAAACACTACATGATACCAGACGCAATTCGCTGCGTGTTGCCTTACGAAGGATGAGATGTATGAATCATATTCACCATGAAAAGGTCATTGTTTTGCTCAGCTACCTTCAGCAGGAGCTGCCTGGGGTGTTAAGTCTCAGATAGATAAGTCAGAAATGACCTTAAAGCAAAGGCAAGAGGGTTGCAGACTATTTGTCTGTCCCCTAGACAAGGTGGGTGCGGAGGAGACACAGTCACGTGCAGGATGGGATGTGTGTGCACTTCCTACTATTGCAGTGAAATGACTAAACAAAGGAACAAAAGAGAGAGGAATGAAGAAATGACTGTGAGTTCCTGACAGGGTTTGTTGTCTTACGTGCTTGTGTGTATGCGTGTGCTTGCTACGTCCTGTTACTCACTTGTGCCTCCTGGTGGTAGCAGGACCCCAATCTTTTGCCCTGCGTTCCGCCTGAGGAGGAAATTGCTTTCTATTTATAATGAGCTGCTGCATTTAACCAAGCCTTACTAACAAGACGGGCAGACTCATGCTATTAAGGCCTCTGTGACTTTGCAGCATTGCACTGTTCTAACTCGCAGCAGCTCTGCAGCACCTAGGCACCGTGTGCACAGTGTAGCACAAGCAAACAAACAGATTCAGGATTTTTACCTTTCAGGAGTTCATGCTAACTGACGTGTTAACTGACAATGCACTAAGTGAACTGTCTACACATCCACAAGCCTAGAAGTCAGCCTGTCTGTATTGCAGGGGTGTCTCTTTCTGTTGTAAGTTACACCACTTTTGAATGTGTCACTGAGTAAAAACCTGCTTGCAGCCTTGTGATATAATTTGATTCTTGCTTTACACATCAGGCCTCTCAGCACCCCACCTCAGGTTTCATATCAGTCCTCAGTCCACCTGTGAGGCTGCAGAGCAGAGCGGTGTGAAATGGCAATCTTCACTGCCGCCTTACCTGCTGGCTGCTATAGCAAAACTAGCTCAGCATTTTTCTCTCTAGCGCTCCTCCTGTGACTACAGCGTGAGTTCTGTAGAACAACAAGGCCAAGCTGGCACACCTGCCCTACAAAGTATTCTATTGTTCAACCTCTGCTGAAAAGAGAAAGACACTGCAGAATTAAACCAAAAGTCCTGTGCAAGCAATGTAACGCTGTCTGTAGTGCTGGACAAGAATCAGTATATGGATCAGCAAAAACATATTATATAGTGCAGTTAAAGAAGAAACCATACAAGCGGAGGAGGCATTTTTCAAAAAGCTAAGCTTTGTCCTGACTATACTGGAAGGAAGCCACTTTGTGATAAATAATTTAATATCTAATCATCAGCATCTCTAATTAATGATCTTGTTAATGAAGCATGTAAGCTGCATCAATGATGCTGCTCAGTCCTGGACCATCTGATAGGCAGCGCACAACATGTAGCATTCTGGTTCATTCTTATTGGCTGCATCCATAAATCCAATCTGACAGGAGGGCTGTATTAGAATAAAGTGACAAACATTACACAGCGATGGCCCAACTGTTTCAAACAACAGACATAATGATGGCATCATTAAAAAGTGTAAAACTATCCATCACATGTTTACACTTACAGCTTTGGTTTGCATTATGAAGGCTGAGATGAGATGAAGAATGTAGCTTCTTTCCTAGCAAGCTTAGTTATTTAGTCTGATGCCATTTGGTCATCACTAGAGTCAATATTGAAACACTCCCAGACCTTTCTCTCAGCCAGACACCCTTGGATGTGACCTGAACACATGAGAATATGAAGCTCTGAACATATGAACATAAATTCTGCCTACGATCTGAATTTATTAACGCTGCAGTTTGGCTCCATAATGGTTGTGTTGCAAATCTGTAAAAAGACCCGAGGTTTAGAGGCTATACAAAAAGTTAACAGTGTGAAATAAGCACCTGTCAACACTTTACACACGGCGTCCATTATCAGTCTGATGCTGGGGCACACATTAGTGAGTGGCATCTGTCACTGAGAGCTGTTTAGCTCAACAGCCATCTAAAACACCAAGGAGCTGCTGTTCAGCTGAAAGTATCTTCGTCCAACACTTAAACAAACCTCACATTTATGCTCTGTAGTAAAATATTTATTCGGTAGAACAAATAAACATTGTACTCAACCAAAAGTTCAGATGCACCAATGTGACTCCTTCTTCCCTGATACTGATTCTATACTACTACATAGATGCGATACGATATCTTTGTTCCACACACACAAGCAGAAATGAAACAGTGATGATTTGGTATCAGCAGCAGCTTTACACATCAAAATTAGCTCAGCACAGAAAATGAACAAAAAGAAAACTATATTTAGCTTAATGTGGATTGGTCATGTCTGGCAGATACATGATCCACTTAATAAGGTTAGTATGGGCGCCGATACCTATCCAACAGGTTGGATTGGTGCATTGGTGCAAAGCAAAGACAAAGAGAGAGCTGGGGTGTGTGTAACTACTGCAGCCCAGCAAGTACAAAAAGTTTGCATATTCAAATCTATTAGAATAGTCTTTAAACTCTGTTGTTGCTGTATTTATATTCACATTACAGGAGCAAAATGCACATTTTTTCAGCAATGCTTTCTTCAGAGTCCAACCAGCTTCACAACATTTTTCCAGATTCTTGTTCTATATATATATCTGTGAACATTATCTTCCGGTTCTCATTATTAGGACAATCCAACTCTTTCATACTTCACTGCCAAACTAACCCTGACAACACACTGCACTGTATGTACTGTAACACTGTATCAGACACTGTAATGTCCCAGATGGCCCACTTTCCTCTGATGCACCACCGCTGTGTAAACAAACACCCCGAGGTCACCCTCCAGGAGGTCAAACTGAGAAGCAGTACACCATACTTCTCTAAAGTAGACCAGACACACTTTTAACCAAAGCTGTAGCTTATCTTCAGCAGCGTAACAGACCGAGAAACACTCCCGCCGGTCTTTTACAGCTGGTAACCTTTCTCTAACATGTTACTGCTCTCAGACGAAGCTTTCAAGAACATTCAAATGTCTGCAGACACACTGTGTAAGCCGCTCATGAATCATTGAACACTACAGCTAAATTCTGCTCATGTAAGGGCCACGTTCTGCGTGTTTGTCTGGCTTTTGGCGAGTGCACTCATCCTCAGCTGTGGAACAATGCTTACAACACTACATCACCCATAATTCATCACACAGACATAAATGCACAAGGTGCACAGAGTGGTGCAATGACGATAAATTCTAAAAATAGAAAGCTGAATAAAACCTCTGTACAGGGAAACTATGACATGATAAAGCACCAGTGAGGATAGTTGTCAAAGTGTTTCTCTGTGTAGGCACAGCACATACTTCAAATCTGCATTATAAAGCAATACACTGAAGACCCAATCTGTATGCAACATCTGCAAAATCTCTGGCCATATCTTCATCTCAAGAGGGCGATACAATCAAACCTTGTGAACTGAAAGAGGATTATAAAGTACCAATGTATTTTTTAATGCATCTTGAAACTATTTAATAAATAAAGCAGGTGAAAGCTAAACAAACAAGAAGACAAGAACAGGCACTAGAGGAGATAATCTTCCATCCTTTTTCTCCTTATCACAAAGATAGCACATCTTTTTTTCATATTCCTAGAGATAACAACCCTTAATTCAAGCCAGACAGTAAGAGGTTTAGACGATGTGAACTCAAAGAGTCCATATAAAAACTATGCAGAGCAATACCAGTCTGTCTTTGACTGAAACTACTGAGTGTACGTAGCAGCATTAACAGGCACCAAATTAATAAATGGATTATAATGAAGTATACAGACTACTCACCAGGTCATGGTTTGTGGAGTTGGAATCATCTTCAGGGAAGGGGACATAAACAGCTAAGGCCATACAGTTGGCAAAAATAGCAATTAATATAAAGATATCAAATGGCCTGAGAAAAGAAGTTAAGGACAACACGGAAGAAAATGATGTAACATAGCAAATAAAAATAATAAATAACTTGTCAAATCCCCTGTTGTGACATTAAAACATCTGCACTATGTGTAACTTGTAAACTCTTCACAGAACTAAATAAGTTTTCAAGGAGTTTTGGCAGAACAAAGCCATACAAGATCTGGATGCTTGTGTGTGTGTTATCTTTGGTATAACTTATCTGCTATTTAACCTATGTAATTGTTTTTTATTTTATTGTATACTAGATCAGTGGTTCCCAACCTGGTGGTTTGGACCCCGTTCACAGGATACATTTAAGGGGTCACAATATGACTAATAAGCTAGGAAAGCAGAAATAATTTATAATAGTATGTGTTCATTACTGGATCATTTTGGTTCTTTAGAGCCCTCAAATGTATTGGAGTAAAACAGTCTGAAAAGGCCTAATCACCCCTTGGTTGACCTGTTTTTTTCTTACATTGATGTTGTCATTGCCTCTTCACTTGAATCCAGATTTCCCAAACTAAAGCTCAGTCTGCAGATTCACCAGAATGTTCCTCAAAAGCTAAACTCCTGAAACTAAGAGACAACTGCCACCTTAAATTTGTAAGTTATACTGAAAACAACTAAATGTTGAACGGATGCACAATGTCAGGACAGGAGATTGTTTCACTAAAACAACCAACTACATTCTACATTACAGTAACAACGACAGAGTGACTGTAGCATTACTTTAAATAATTTCTACTGTAAAATGTGATAAAGCAGAAACTAAAACAAACATCTTACATTAATTTCGTTCTTCACACTCTTCTGATCACTGACAAGTCGACTGGATCAGATTCCAATCGCAACTGTCTGAAACAAACACGCACCAGTGCTGCACTGTTGCATGCAGTCCATGCAGAATAATGTGGGACTCCTGATATGGCCACAGCTGCATTTCACACAGTGTACTGGTAGTAAATCCCCATTGACATTTTTTTTTTTCAACAAACACACAAAGGTGGATTATGAAATGTATCTTTGCGACTCACAATCTCCTTTATAACATCTGATGGCTTTTGTGTGATGACAGCATCTGCTTAAGCAACAAACCCACCTGACTGTCACACAGCTGTGTTGTACCAGAGTCCCTTTATCTACATACACCGCCAGTATTTTAGGATTCAGTGACTTTCACTTCATCTCTTATGCAAGAAACATTTTTCTGCACCTCAGTTTAACATTTTCTAACTGGGACCCAGGAAAAAGATTCAAAAAGTATCAACTACCGTGTGCTTATCTAATAACAATATATTAGTTCTTGAAAACACTTTACGCCATGCTTCAGCTTGCATCTATTACAGCTATTAATAATACGCTGACTTGTGGAATTCAAAAACAGGCAGGCAAGGTCTAAACCAAGAGAAATGATGTATTTTTTCTCTTTTTTTGCTGCCTTTAAAGTATCCTGAGTCTGATACTTACTTTAAAAAGCACCACATGAAATCACCTGATGTGCCAGTCACAAATAATTACCATAGCTAAGATCCAACAAAAGTATACACACAGGAGCTGTGAACAAGTAGGGCTGCAACTAATCACTAACTAACTCATTTTCATTATTGATTAATGTGGCTACTATTTTCTCAACTAATCCATTAATCATTTGGTCTGTGAAGGTCAGAAAATAGTGAAAAATGTCCATCAGAGTTTTCAGCGCCCAAGGTGACGTCTTCAAATGTCTTGTCTGACCAACAATCCAAAACCTGAAGATATTTAATTTACACTGGTATAAAACTAAAAAAAAAGAGTAAAATTCTCATTGATTTTCACAATAGTTGCCGATTAATTGTCTGTTGATCTTTTCAAATCGATTAATCAACACAATTTTTCAGCTCTGTGAACAAGTAAGGATCTTTGGTCAAATATCACCACTCCGACATGCACCCACCACCACATGAAGCCACTGTAAAGGATACTTCCACTCCACCAGGCTGATGCAGGCCCTGCGTATGGGGTTGTTGAGGTTGAGGCAGAACAGAGCCCTCGGTGGCCTGCTGTTGGCATTACTGCCCTGTTTCTTGCTTTTGGCATACTGCTGCCGCTTCTTCTGTGCCAACGCACCCGCCGGGATGGTGCTGGACGCTGGGGCAGGCAGGGCAGGAGGAGCGGGTGGTGCCGCAGGGGCTGGGGCCGCAGCAGGGGCAGGGGTTGAGGTGGGAGGGGCCTCTGGGGCCACGGGGGCTGGGTCTGGGGCGGGCCCGTTGGCGCTCATGGTGCGGGCGTGGCTCTGTGAGGAGCATCCAGCAGCATGGATCTGCCAGGGTAGACAGGGAGGCTAGAGAAGGGCAGAGTAGTCTGACCAATGAGCTGGCACGTCACCAGGGGGAGCGACTCTGGTGCTGCTGGCATAATTTGCCTCTGAGAATGAGAAAAAGGTGAGAAGAGATGGCATCAGTACATTTTACACTTTTTCTAACAATTAAAGAAATAATTGAAATTGCTTTTAAGCGAGAGCAGAGCACATTACATCTGTCCTCAAATCACTACACATCACTAGAATAGACTTAAAGGTTCTTCTGCCTATGAAGGTCTGAACAACCTTGCCCCATCATCACCTGCTCAAAAGCTACTCAGACCTCTCATGTCATCTGGCTCTGATATTCTCAATCATTCTCTAGTCAATTCAACATCTGGCGAAGCTGCCTTTAGTTTTTATGCCTCTAGATGCTTGAATAGGCTTCTTGAGGACCTGAGATGTTCCCAGTGTCTTTAAAAAGTGTCTTAAAACATGTATGCTTTTCTGTTGGCTTTCAATAATGTGCAATACATTGTTTGGAACTGAATAATCTATATGCGAGTCTTCCTGTATCCTTGTTGTGAATGGCTGTTACCATTATTACTATTATTATTATTGCTAGTATTATCATCATTCTCATTATTCATATTATTTTATCTCTCTTCTCTCTTCTTGTTCTTTTTTTCTTAAACTTCATGTAAAGCTGGGTATGAAAGGTGCCATTTAAATAAAGCTTGTTTTGCCTCAATCAAATGTGTTTTCTTTGTCCAAGTTAAGGACTGACAATCCAGCTCAAACTCGAAGCTTGAAGGTGGAGCTAAATCAAAATGTGTCTTTACCAGCGATCTGTTGTGCTGCAGAGGTGCAATGAAAAGGTAGAGTAGGTGCTCCAAATGGGCTCAGTACAGCACATACTGACCTACAATTAATGTTTTAGACCATATGAGAACGTTTTAGTTTAGCTTAGACATAACTGACATTATGAGAGGGAGGACATTAAGTCACACACACAGTGAAAGTGTCAAAGATGGCAGAATAAAGTCAAGAAGTCTTGGACAGCTTATTGAAGTTCACTTGTCTCTTGAAGGATAAAGAAGCAATTTCCCCTCAAACATGTAAATAAGATAATTCCATAATATCATAAAATGTGACATGTATCTTGGTGTATGGTGCCTCAAACTGTAAACACAATGAAATGAGCAGCTGAGGCTGAGGTCCTTTCAAAACTACAAGAAACGCGGCAGGTTGGCCTGGCTCTGATGTTGCCATCAAGAGCCCAAACAATCCAAAATTTCTTAAACCTGAACATAGCCTATTCTATGAGGAAAAATATGAAGGCAGATGACATGCAGCTCAAGCCAAAACACACACACACACACATTAAGCTGCAAATTCAGAGCTGCCACTCTCAGGCATCACTTGGTCACATCAGTTGTGTAAGTCCTTGAACTGCGAGCAGGCCCCGCAGAGGAAGAAACAGAAAAGGTCACATTGCAGTGATGCTCCAAGAAGAATGAATCTTCATATTGCATAGAAAAATGTGATATGAGTGTTATTCTGATGCAAGACTGCACATCTTGTGGTGAATTCAGGCTGCCAGCTCTACACATCTCCTTTGTGCTACGATGCTGCCTTCATGTAGCCGAGGCTAGTGCGAGCTCAATATGTGAACAATGCGTATTAAATGCGCTTATTTTTGGAATATTAATTTCACTGCTGCATCGACAGCGTCGACCGTGCACCCGTGATGAAAATGAACAGTGACATTTCCATGAGCGACTCCTGACAAAATAACCATCATCAAGCGTCCTCACATTTCTCCTTGGACACCACCAAGGTAGGATATGGTGAAATCCCCCCCAAAAATGATGTGAAATGACAGCCTGACTCCGGGCGCTCATAGTGAAAATTGAGCAGCGCACAGCCGTCAGATGGTCCTCGCTGCTCAGCAGAAACAGCTGGCAACGTTATTACAACAAACCACAATCAGTGATGCTCTTACACTCTGGGCTAATATAGTGGACAGACAGTCCACATGACCAGAGCCCAGCTTGTAGAAAAGGTATCAGCCCTGACCGTGCTCTATTAAAATGTATTAAAATATGATGTTTCATGACAAGGCTACGAATCTCCTCCTCTGAATCCACAAAACATGACAGCGTCGAGAGGAAAGTGGCCATTAATAACTGCTGTCTTCTGACAATAAAGAAAAAAGCATCATCATTGCCTGCATGCAGGGGAAAACGCAGCTATGCTAAGAGGCTAACTTCAGTTTGTGGAGCAGAAACCGCACCGTGCAGTACCTTTTCTGAAGACTTTATAATTCAGCCGCGGTCCTCCCCGCTCGGTAACACGGGTCCAGTGCTTCGGAGGGCGAAAAACGCAGGTCCGGTCTCAAACGAAGGTCTAAAATTCATCGGCTCCGGGAGCAGGAGGGACACATAAAGCCTGTGCATTAATTAAGCTCTTCCATGGTGATCGTGGAGAGCTGGAGACAGGAGAGTGCGCACCAGACAACAGAGCATCCTCGTCCGCTGCCTGCTTATCGTCACGGCGCCAGTGAACAGAGAAACGAGTGCACATCAGAGAGTGAGCTCTCCTCCTTCTGGCTCCGACTCTCCTGCTGCTGCACCAGACCCTGCTCACATCACATACTGTAGGTGCTATGGCGCGTCCCCACAATGTTACCTGCTCGTGCTCCTTCAATAAAAGGTGACACCTTTCAAACAGGGTGTCACATGCAGCATCCATTGATCACGTGAAGGTCACTGTAAGATAACTACTGAGTGGACTCAAGTCAGTGTGAGCCTGTATTCTTTATTTTGTAGGCTACAGTTGTGGTAGGCCTACTAAAGATGGGAAATAGTCGAACACAGGCTTAGCAACTTATCTTATTAAATCTACTGGGCACCACTTTCTAATAAGGCTCATAAGTTGTAGCTAATGGCTTTGATATAATAAATCAGCTACTAATGCTTTATAGATACGTTATGGGTCATTAATAAGAACAAATTTGGGGGTTGCCAAGATGTGAAAAATCACATTGGCAGCTGTTTTTCATGATCTATTTGCATATAATGCAGTTATAAATGCTGGTAGTCCATTAATAACTTCTCATGGTTTCTCACTTTCTGATAAGCCATCAAGTCTGTGGTTATAAATGCTAATAAGTCATTAATAAAGGGCGTTAATTATCACATCTGCAGTTGTACGTGTTAATAAGTTGTCAATAAATTGATTCTCTGTAGAACTTTAAGAAAATAAGTGGTGAAAGTGTTAATGTGTTATAAGTGATATATAAAGCATTAGTAAATGTTTATTGACCATTAGGTGCAGCCTGTAAACCCTTTATAAAGGATGCCTTATTTGAATGTGGTACCAAATGAGGCCGACATCCTAGTCATTAAAGACAAGATCAAATCTACATGCAAATAAAAATAATTGCTGCTCCCCAACCTCCCAGACCCATTTTGATGACCATACTCAAACCATTCTGGACTAAGACAGAAAACAGCATACGTCCGATCTCTCAATAGGTTTAACTGCTTGGTCACTAAATGACAGCCCTTTCACTGGAGAAAACTCATACTCTTTCTTGCTTGAAATGTTATTAATGTAACTATTTTTTTCTGAGAAATTATACAAACTTTAGTATAGAATATGGCAAACATTGGAGTGCTGTTGAAGATATGTTGAATCATCATCGATTAAGTTATAATGAATTATTGGTTATCATATTCATAATCTTCAGATAATGCCCCATAGGCCTGCAGTGGCTCCAAAATGCTTATACACAGAGGTTATGTATTGTCCCCCTAGTTCTATGAACACAGCCAGTCATAAGCCTATTTAAGTTACGAGAGATGTAAATATAAAATGGCCCTAGCCATCAGAGTATGGTAGGTTTGGCAATGTCTGCTCTAAAATGACTAAGACTGGGAGATTGTGGTGGTCGGTCCTTGCTGGCGAGTGGAATTTACACTTCCTGATCAGTGCGATATGTAAAGCCTCAGCTCCCAACTACAACAGGGTTTCTATTTATCACTCCACTCACATGTCACATGTCATTCAACCGAGGTAGCCATTACCAGACTAATTACTGCCATAATGATATTTGTCTCTCCTGCCAAAGTCAGTGAAAATGTGTCCTTTCCTCTGACAATATGTTGCCCTCCTTCAAATTGCTCCCGTTTGAACTACATTTCCCATTTGCCTCCAGTGCAAGTGTTTGTGATGAGACAGTAAGTCAACACCACCCTGCCTGATCTAGTTGTAACACACACACACTTCTCTCCCATTACAGCTGTTCTTTGTAAGCAAGGAGATTCTGGACAATGCTGTCCCTTTACTTTTATATTTTATCTTTAAAAAGAGATGTAAGAGGTGAATTTGAGATGCTTTGACATTCAGAAATTATTTATTTTGTTCAGCTTTTGCTCTTTGGGTCTAACAGAGATTAAAATATCTCTATTAACTGAGTTTTAGAGAATGCTTCCCATAAGATACTGCAAAAAATACATTGTCACTGTCATTACTGGTTAGATCTGTAACTCTGTAAAAGAGTAAATTATCAGTCCAACTCAATGATTTATTCACTGGTGTTAGTTTTGTAAAAGACATGCCCTCTTAAGCCAATACTGTTAACATTGTGCTACCATAAAACATTTGTAAGTTCAAAGGCAGTGTGACAAATGCAACAGCACTTGTACATCTGTCATACGGCTCCACATTAATCCCACCCTTATGAAAAACTAATGACCAAATGATCGCTTTGACCCACAGAAGACCCTTTAAAAACCTTCTCTAAATTCTATTTTCAGTCACTTGTTACGTTGGTATCAAGCCTCTTTAGTAACACCAGCACTGATGAAACAGCAACTGTATAGCAAGGCTGGCTTTGTGGTTGCATTATAATATAAAAGTATTTCGATTAATGGTTTTGCCCAGGAAGTATCTCCTTTTCCACATAATGCTTCCACTACTTTAATATCCCCAACCATAGTACAGCGTAAAAACAGAACCCGATACAATAAAATGTTTTAGCTGCAATTTGCTCAAATAGCAGTGAGCTATTATTGTCAGTGTTGTGAAAATCCTACCTGCCAGAGTAGAACAGCTGAGCCGAGGCCTCTGTTTCACCTACATGTCCCAGCTGACAACAAAGAGCAAGAAAACACTCATCTTCTTCCCTGGCGGGCTGGTCAGTGAGTGAACTGCAGCAGCGTTTGGTGAGAGGTGGAGAACGACTGGGCGAGGAGGCACCGTATCAACTTACCTGTCTGCCCAGGATAATGGTTTCTTCTAGAATCGTCTTGAATTATTCACCTATGGATGAGGTGGTGTGTGTGTGTGTGTGTGTGTGTGCGCGCGCGCCCATATGTTGCTAGTAATTGTGTGGCTGCGTGTGTGAAATGGCAGAAAATGGTTTGATCACATTTTTTTTTTTGCACATTTTGTACTAATGACAATAGACAACCTTTTTGCTTTCACTTAACATTATAAAGTAAATGTTGATTGCACAATGTAATGGCTATAAAATAATGACACCACTGGCGTTTAGACTGGTTTCCTATAAACCTCGCTTTCACTGTGCAATTCTGTCTGCCCATGGGGGAAAAAGAAGGCCTGATTTACGGCACAAAGGAAGCCGGTCTCTATTGCACTGCGCAACCAAAACAGAAGAGGAACAGGGCTTTTATTTTCCGGTAGCTATTGGTAGCTATCCCCAGCTAGCGGAAATGACGGACGGTGGAGCAACCAGAGTAACTGTGAAGAGGGAGAGTGATAAAAAACGAGGAAAAACACTCAGGTTACTTCTAGCAGCCTGGCTACTGTCCAAAGCTACCGCTAGCAGCCAGAAAACAAACCAATTCAATTCAGTTTTATTTATACAGCGCCAAATCATAAGTTATCTCAGGGCACTATAGAGCAGGTCTAGACCGTAACGTTACTCTTTATATTACTGTTTACAGACCCAATGATTTCCACCATGAGCAGCACTAGAGACAGTGTTTTCTTCTACTGCCCCCTACGCCAACCCGTTGTAGTCACGTACACTCAAACTATGTTATTACTTAATATAAAATTATGACAATGTCGCTTTACCTCTTCTGTGAACATGCTTCTTTCTTCTCTTTTATTTCCAAAGTGGTGTTGATCGTTTCTTCACGGAAAATTGGAAACAAATGCAGTGTGTCCTGTGTTGTTGGTAGTAGCTAGCCTCTGAGGGAAACTGAAAGCGATCCGCTTCACTTTGCGACAGCGGCAATTGTCACTGTCATTGACGGCAATTTATTTATCAAATATGAATTGCCACTTGTTGGTTATGTAATGTAAAAAAGGCAAATGAGAGACACACCTCAGGAAACATACTTTATAAAGGAACAGTGATCCCTACTGGGCCCCTCAGACTGAAAGACAGTTAATAGAATATTTGATAAACAACAAACAACAGCCTCAAAAGTGCCATTTGAGTTGAATCAACACCTTCATACAAAACCAAATATAATCAGTTTCTCCAAATTTGAATTATCCTCAGGGCTTCTGCATTGTATTAGTAGATATTTCTGTCATTTTGTCCACTCTAGATATGTATTTAGAAAAACAGTGCAAACAGGCATCATGATGATGATAATGTTTAATTTTTCTTTATTGAACAAAAAAAGAAATCTACAGTTTCTAAGACACCAGAATATGATTTCCTCTCTCATTTGTTCTTTTGGTGTTAAAGGAATCGTTTGGCATATTGGGAAATACACAATTATTAAGAGTTAGGTGAAAAGATCGATAGCGCTCTCATTTCAGTAAATGTGGAGCCAGCAGGCAATTAGCTTAGCTTAGCATAAACACTGAAAGCATGTTGCCTGGATATGCACCACTACTGTAAAGCTCACTTATAAATACATTATATGTACACGTTTTTTTCCTATGCATCACCGTGAGGTGCAGTGACAGTAAGACTCCAGGAAGTCACTGCACCTGGCTAATAGTTCTAGCACCCCCCTTAAAACCATAACTTGCTGTTTTTACATTTCAGTTTTTGTACGGAATAAACAAACAACATATAGTATAAGGTGCTAATCAGTGAGCTTTAGAGGTGCTGGTAGGCATTGTTTTTCCCCTTTGGAGGTATCCAGGCTTGCTGTTTCCCCCTGCCTCCAGTCTTTATACTAAACTAAGCTAATAGCCTGCTGACTCTAGCATCAGATTTAGTCATAACTCTCGACAAGAAAGCAAATAAGTGCACCCAAAATGTCTAACTATTCTTTGCATTTCATTAGGAAGCACATGACTACTGTTTCTTTTCCCAACCTCACTCCTAAGAAACGTTCTGTTTTTCTCTTTTTATTTCGCTCTCTTCTCTTGTTCTTGACCTGGTTTCCTCGGTACTGATGATATCCCTACAAAGAACACCATATGGTAGTGAGGATGGTGGAAATAACAGTTATATGTTTCAGTGTGCATTCACCTGAAATAGCTGATGTGCATGTATCTGTGTTTTTTAATTTTTTTTGTGAGACTGTGTTCAAACTCTGCGTCTCTCTTCTCCTTCAAACACACACAAACCCAGTCTGTAGTCCCCTGTAGCAAAGCGCAATGCAGTTCATTTTCACTGAAAATGGAGTAAAAACACAGACAGAGGGTGCAGTGGCCCCCGGGGACCAAGGAAGCCATTTGGCTCAGTACAGCAGTCTGCCCCCACCTCTGATTTGATGCTCTACTCTCTGTGCCACCAAACTCTCCCAACCAAACTTTACATTATTCAAATATGGTGATTCACTTTGAACCTGAATCATTCAACTAGACTTTTCTGATCTCACAGTACCAGATAAAGGAACATTATAATCAGTTGCCCAGTAAATTTTTATCAGTGTTTTTGGTGTTATTTTTCTAAAGGCCCCTGTGAAGATGTTTTGTCTTGAACAGTTTGTAATCCGTACATAAGAAAATCAGACAAATATAATTCTGCACAAAGCAGGTCTTTGGCTCTTAACTCTGCGGTGGTGATGGCCCCGTGTAAATGTTGTGTTTGGCCAACCTCTAAAGGGATTATGATGTGTTGACTCAATAAAAATGTGTTTAGTTTACACATGCAATTTACAGCAAACAGCTGTTATGTTTTTCTATCTCTTTGTGAATGCACTCAGCTTTTACTCCATGTCTTTTATCCCTCGGCCTCACCCTCCCTCTCACCCTCTCCCTCCCTCTCTCTCTGCAGCTCTTTTTAAATCAGATTGCAATAAATCTGTGCGAGCGCTTCACTTGTGTGCTCATAAGCTGCAAAACTGCTATTTTCTTTCTAGTGCTGTTCTCATTTAATCTCAGTCTCATTCAGCATTTCTGTATCTTCACTTGCTGTGTATCTGAAATCATTTTTTCCCCAATCTTATAGTGGTAATGAAGGTTTGGGATATTTGAAACAAGTTTGAATATTAGCACGTGCGACTTGATGTCTGATTTCCTGGCCTGGCCAGGCATATAAAACCTGGTTAGAAGGCACTGATGCAAAAGCACTGATGCAACAATCAGTGCTTTTGCATGTTTATGAGAGCTGTGTGTACATTTGTGTATGCGTGTGTGAGAGAGAGGGAGTGTGTTGGTGGAGCTGCTTGAAGGAGAGCAGTAGTGATGGAGCCTGAAAGCCCTGCAGCGCAGCTGTTCTCCCAGTGCATCGTCAACTTCACTGCTGAGCCCACAACACACGCTCAGCCTTAACCCCTGCTCACACACTCCACTCTTCTCTCTGAATCTTCCTCTCTCTCTTTGTTTTCTCTCCTTTTTCTCTCTGCTTATCTGGAGCTCTGAATCTTTATATCTCTCATCTTCAAATAGTTCCTTTACCCACTTTGCTTTAATTACCTCACTTATCCACTGATTCCACCTCTATGCCATGGCCGTGTCTTGACATCCCTCTCAGTCCTTTTCACTTCACCCAACCCAGACCCCTACTTCCAGCATGATCACCCACTCCTGCTGCGAACAGCTGTATGACTGAATGCTCTGTTGATGATTCGATCAAGTCCTATGCTCTTGTCTCATTCACTGTCAGGGGGTGGGGCCTTTGAGTGACAGACAGCGCTCAGATAGAAGGGCAAGTGCTATGTCATCGTGGTGACTGCAGAGCAATTTAAGGAAATGGAGTGATAAGAGCAGACTGGAAGAGGCTCAAGCCTGAAGGAGTGACTGGCATTAAAGCAATGTACCAAGATTCATGGATGTGTGTGTGTCTATGCATATGAGTGTGAGAATACTCCTGAGTTCATTTGTGTGTATGTGTGCACATGTGCAAATGTGGGCATGCCTGAGTGCATGTGCACACATGTAGGCCTGTATATGTGCATGTATATTGTGAATCTGCATTTGTGCTGCTTCTAAAATCCCATTAATTATTCAACCCAGACAATGCTGATGAGTACATTTTTGTTTACCTGAGCTCTCCATTGTGTTGAAAGAGCCACACACACACGCTCTGTGTTATATTAAGGCATTGTTTCAAAAGTGGTTGCTTTGCTCCTCTTTTTATGCCAGAGAGATTAAAAATAGAAACATTCATGCTCTCTGAATGTACTTTCCCTCCAGGAAGTGTGCAGTTGTGGGCGTCTGACATTGGCTGCACACCATCACGTGGCAACTTCTTCCCAGGCTACCATTGGCTGGCACCTGTGGGGCTCTGTGAAGAAAAGCTTTTCTGACAGGACCCAGGAGCCCAGAGGAGTTGGTGGAAACTGGGAGAAGGACAATGTCGATGGAACCAGGAGAGCAGTGTGTGTGTGTGTGTGTGTGTGGGGGTGGGGGGGGGTGACCATGGCTGTGAGTGCGGAGGTGCTGGGACTTGACCTCCCAGCTACAGCAAAGGGCAGGAATCCACAGAGATGATCTGAGGTGCAGAGGATAATGAATGAGGGACAGGAGAGGATGACGTACTGCAGCAATGACGCTCAGAGAGCACGTGTCATGATCATACAAGTTCAGCTGACATCCTGTCTCACTGTTACTAAAAACTATCCATATTTGGTTTCAGCCCATAAGGTGATGGTTTAAATTACATTTGACCTCCGAAATTGATTCAGTATTCATTGATTTCATAAATAATGAATTAATTCAAAAACTCCTCTCTGCTGAATAAATATGCTATGGTTCTAATGGGTTTTATTTGACTTCAGTTATTGGCTAATAAAGTGGATGGAACTATCCTATAAACCATCTTCTATAGAGGCTATCATCCTACATTTATGGGGAGACAGTGTCCTCTGGTGTTTAATGTTGGGAATACAACTGGGCTGTAACGAAAGGCCGTTCAAAATGGAGTAATGAAACATAAATGTTCCTGCTACACATGCAGGATAATGTCTTGCTGATCTTTCCACATAATGCCTCACTGATCTACTGTGTCAGCCTTTTTGTTGACCTTTCATGTCAAGCCACATTCTGATGATGATTAATCTATTATAGCTCAAATAAAACAGATAGGGCCAAAATCCTAAAAGACATTGGACAGTGTGTAATGTGTTCATAAAAAATTGCTTATATTATTTTAATTTCCTCTCTGCTCCCCAACAAGAATGACATTGTACAATGATTTTGACATTACCCCTCTCCTCCATCCAGTGGAAGATTCTGGACTGTACCACATCAGCAGCTGTAGACTGAGACAACTCTAATCTGTGAGCAGTTTCCTCTGCTCAGCATCACGGTACACTGTAGCTTTAGAAAGCTTGGAAACACACTTTCTTTCTGATATTTCAACAGCACACACGCTTTAACAGCAGCACACGTTCAAAAATTAAAACTGAAATCAGTGAAATGTCTCTCCACATGGCTCAGCTTGTTTTGTCATACTATGCAATGAAAGGTTGCCACTTTTTCATGTAATCCCTTTCTAAATAATCCAGTTATTCGTGGACAGTTTGTGTTTTATGTCTTTTAAAAAATATATCAAATTTAGCAAAAGGCCCTAGACAGAACAATGCCACAAGTTTTCATTTGACTCATATTTTATTGATTCTCTTCAGCTGGCACGCTTGATACAGCAGGTGACCAGTGGAAACAGGTCAAATGTACCATCAAAGATTATCCTCTAGATGGCAGGCCAACTCTCTCCACAATGATAATCCCAGATGTCAGATGATTTCTGCGCATGCATGTTTGTGCAAAGGCTACAAATCAAACACCAACATTTCAACAGTTTAAAAATTTCAATTATTTATCAAAAGAATTTGAATGATAAATTGAACTTTTTCCTTTTACAGTTTGCATTGTGCATAAAAACACAACCTTAGATTTTGGATTTGGCATTCATATTTAGTTTCACACAATATAATTCATATACAATGAAAATATACTGTGGTCAATTATAGAAAAAGGTAAATGTGTATTGTATATTTGGTGTAGCATTGTGCTACTGTGCTGTATTTATCTGTACAATAACAAACTCAATTTCAAGTTGTGTAAATAGGTAAAACATTTTATTTCATTTTCATGGCGGCACCTCTCATAAATACCAGTAATAGAGTTGAAGTGCTCCAGCGCTGTACTACAGCTGTTTTACCCTCCAGGTCATTTAGAATAAGCTCTCAGTCGTCAGATCCAGGCATGACTGTATGTCTGGTCCATGAGGTCTGTTGCAGAGGGTTTCTGTGGAAAGAACACAGTGTCCTCAGTCTGTAGAGTCACCAAGCTCACTGAGCATCATGATGTGAGACAACAGAGAGGGAAGACGAGATCAGGACTTCGAAAGTTTCTGACCATTTCAGAAGTAATTCTCCAATTTACAGGATACATACTACCATTCTTCTCTTTTTTCTCTTACTTTTTCTTTGTCTCTCTGTCTCTCTCATACACTGTCTCATTCTGCCTTTCTCAAATTCAATTGCGTAAATTGTTCTGCTGAACAGGCTGAGCTGGTCTTTGGACTAGTGTTGAGTTGAGAAAGGTGTCTCAATTTATTCCTCCATTTATTTCTTTTTACGAAATCTTTTTACGAAATGAATTTATTGATCGTTGTGGAATATGGATTTATGTTGTTGCTGATTTGATGTAAGCAAATAAAGAGTGTTGAAAAATTCTGATTCTCTTGCTCTCTCATGTTCTCTCTTTTTGCTTTGCCTTCCCATATTTGTTTCTTTCTTGTTACTGTAATTCGCCATTTGTCACAACACAGGGCCTGTTCAAACGTGGGCTATGGCGATAAGAATGGGGTGTTTGGTGTGAGTAAATAACAAAGAATCATCAAGCATCAAGGTCTGAATTATTAGTTTAGACAGGAAAGCCAAAGTGAATCAGGGTGAGAGGCTTCAAATGCCTCCTCCCAATTATCCACCCCCTCCTTACACACACACACACACACACACACACTAGTGCACATCTATAGCTGTGACACACCTCCACCATCCCAGTCACACAGTAGCCAATGAAATAAGTGCCATTGGATTTTAGCAGTAACACCCAGGTCACGTCACTGGATTTCCCCCTCCTCTCCTCCTCTCTCTCTCTCTGTGTGTGTGTGTGTGTGTGTGCGCGCAGTGTGTCCTTGTGCATCTATGTGTCTGCATGCCCGATAGGATAAATCCAGCTACTCCTCCATTCTCTCTCTCTCTTTCTCTCTGGCTCCATCCCTCACACACACACACACAGGTGCTGCTCTTTGGCAACGCTCACTCTCACACACACACATTCAAAACACACAAACTTGCAGTTGGTCCACTTTTCTGGTGCTGAGGAACTTGACATTTTGCCTTCATGGAGGATTACCACAAACCCGACCAGCAGACGGTGCAGGCACTGAGGAACATCGCCAATCGCCTCCGAATCAACTCCATCAAGGCAACAACTGCAGCGGGCAGCGGGTGAGTCGCCTCCACTGCCTCCCAGACATGAGCTTTAAGGCTGTGAATGCAACATGCACAAGGCAGACATACAAAATGTGTGCAAAACATAATGCAAACTTAATATTTCTTTGCAGCAAGCATAGATGAACACCAACAGTCACACCTACTGAATGCATATACAGATACACACTCTCAGACATAGGTGCAAGTGAAGGGCCAAAGGAACAGCATGTCCTGCCTTTGTTCTCCTCCTTTTGTCTACTGACAGAATCATTTGAATGTCCACAGTTGTTATTTGATGTTAGGCTCTGAATTCCTTAAATAAAGGAATGAAATGAAAATATCGACATTACACAGCGTGCTTTATTGAACATTTATTGTATATAAAATATACGCCACTGTGCAGAAAATTCAGTGCATCCATTTATCCTTTTGGGTGTAGTGTAGTTAAAATACACAAATGTAAGACATTTTAATCACAGCTGACATTAAAAGTGAATAATTTAATCTTTTCAGATGACTGGATTTTCATATTCTGTAGAATGACAAAAAATGTATGTGGTCTTTGGTGCATTTAGGTTGTTTCAAAATCTTGTATTTACTTTAAATCTTGTATTTGATTTCAGACTTTGGAAAGGTAATATGGCCGTATGCCGTACTGGGCACAGTAGACTACCATGTACAATGCTGGGTACATTGCATACGGCAGACAGACTGCTTGGTTGCTGCAAGAAAAGGATTTAAAAGTGTTATTGATAAACTGAAATATTGTATATCATGTCCTCTTATAGCTATGTTAAAGATTGCTGTTGCATTGTTTAATTTGAGGTATCACAACAGATAAACTGAAGAATATTTGACAAAATGTTACTTAACCTAAAATATTAAAATAAGTCTTGTCCGTATTAATGACTAATGGCTGTGTTAAAATGCCAAATAACTTTTGTATGTGTCGTATTTATACATTATTGAGTGAAATACTCCAATACCTTTATATGTGGATAAGGCCATTAACCAGCCATTAATATCAAAAAGACTTTATCCTTCAGGTTCCAAAGCACTGGATGGAGCTCTTAGTGATTAAGTGTAAAGTTGGTGGGTGATTTAATATGTTATGATTATTTATAAAAGCAAAAGTTGTTCTCATTTTAATGGCATGATTGCATTGACGACCAGTTCTCTATCTAATCTGTTGAGGGCCTTTGTTTGCAGTACACGGCATGCTGTCCATGGGGCTCTGTGATTGGCTCTAGCATCACCACAAATGGTCTTCATACAGAGTATCTGAATGCATTTCCATTATGGTTCTGGGGTTCTGGTCCAACTTTTTTTTTGTTTTTTTTGTTTTACATCTGCAGCAGTTATTTGGTCTATTAACTGTAGCTTATTGGACTTTGTTTGGTCACTGATTCCATAGGTTTGAACCCTCATCTGCACTTATGTATAGGTCTGCACTGTGGCATCTAAAAATCTATAAAAACCACCCACATGTTCAGCTTTTTATTCTATTCAGAAGGGTGTATGTGCATTTTCAATTACTGTGATTTTACATTTCTGGATGACTTCACAACACGATTACCTGAGCTGCATCTAGTTGCAATGATAGTGCAGCATTTTCAGACAATAGTATAATCCACCTGTAATAATATGCATAGTAGTATTCATAGTAACCTGATTTTTAACTATATGCTCTTAATAATAAATGTGTTAAAATTGAAGCAGTCTGTGTATGTACGTATGTCTGACATATGGGTAACAGCACCGTCTCCTCTGTGGTACAGACACCCCACATCATGCTGCAGTGTGGCAGAAATCATGTCGGTGCTTTACTTCCACACCATGAAGTACCGTTATGATGACCCGCGGAACTTCAACAACGACCGCTTCATCCTGTCCAAGGTGAGAGTCGGTCAGTCCTACTGGTCTGGACAGGAGGCTTTCTTTCTTTTCACATTTTTCTTTGAGCCTAAATGTCGTCCAGAATTTGACATTTTCCTTGAATAACTTCAGTGTTTGTATGACAAAAAATAATGTTGATTTGTGATCGTTTTGTCTTCCACAGGGTCACGCTGCTCCGGCTCTGTACTCCATGTGGGTTGAAGCGGGCTTCCTGAAGGAGAGTGAGCTGCTCAGTTTGTGCCACGTTGACTCCACCCTGGAGGGCCACACAACCCCTGTAAGCTGTCACATACTGCCCCACACGTTGGGAATCATCTCATGGAGCACAAACAGTGTACCAAGTGTTTTTAATAACACTTTACTGTGTGTGTTTGTGTGCATTTCAGAAGCAGCAATTTGTGGATTTAGCCACTGGCTCCTTGGGTCAGGGTCTTGGTGTGGCCTGTGGAATGGCCTACACTGGGAAATACTTTGACAAGTCCAGGTAATATTTACATACATGTGGACATACACACAAGTGAAAAAATGACTCTAGTTTTAGTCTAATTTTAGTAGCTTTATATGCATTTAGTTTTTTGCATGCATTTAAAAATTCCTTGCCTAGTATAAAATTTTTGTAATAAAAGTATTTGACATTCAATACCAATATCGATGTCCTAAACATTTTTGTTCGTTTTCTTAATTTGAATTTGCATCCTGCTTGTTTCAAGTGTTCAGTGATTGGGATTTTCCAGATTCTGTGGGTGTGTGCTGCAGTTACATGCTCTGCTCTCACGATTCTTCTGCTCTAATAATCACAGGCCCAGCAGTCACATCTCAGTTATTTTTACCATCCACGCAGATTTAATCTCAGAATCAAATTCAGACATTGTGCTTTCAACCATGCATTTGTTCTTAGTCTATTATTCTAATTTATAATCGCAAACTGATTCCATTTCCTTTGTAATGGTGGCAAAAAATAAATAAGTAAAAACATTGAATAAAACACCTACTGTATAATATTTGACCCATATTTATACACACTTTATTTATATTAACATTTAACTTATTTTAATAAAATAAGATGACAATTTCTCCCATTTAAATGTGGGATTCTTATGGGAGACTTGTTTCAGAGGCAGGTGTGAAACTCAACAGCCACTCCTTCAGAGGCCTCAGGAAGCTTTTATCATGTCACAGCTGGTTGCCGACTCAACTGTCAGATAACGGAAAGAGAATCAGTCTGACTGGAAAAGTGTCAGAGAGCATTTTCGTGAGATTTGCCAACACCCCGTCCTCATCTGAACATACACCACACACACAGATCTACAGAGACACACTAATCGTGCAGTCTCACCCTGTTCTTCACCTCAGTTATCGTGTGTACTGCCTGCTGGGTGATGGTGAGATGTCGGAGGGTGCTGTCTGGGAGGCCATGTCGTTCGCCTCGTACTACCAGCTTGACAACCTGGTGGCCATCATGGACATCAACCGTCTGGGCCAAAGTGACCCCGCACCCCTGCAGCATCACGTGGAGAAATATCAGAAACGCTGCGAAGCTTTTGGGTAAAAGAGCATAAAACTGAAAATTCATATTGTAGTAGAGGCTGATAGTGTCAATGTACTGCATGTGTTGCTGGTAATAATACAAGTAGCATTTGAGCAACATGCATTATCTGATGTCTATTCATAACTATTACTCTTAGTGAATACTGACCTGGTTTGTGTCCATGCCATCTACCTATATGAAGCATACTATACCAAGTGTGTTTTAATGTGTGGCTTTGATGTGTGTGTGTGTGTGTGTGTGTGTGTGTGTGTGTGTGTGTGTGTGTGTGTGTAGCTGGCATGCAATCATTGTGGATGGACACAGTGTGGAGGAGCTTTGCAAGGCTCTGAGCCAGCCACGCCATCAACCCACCGCCATCATTGCTAAAACCATCAAGGGCAAAGGCATTCCAGGTAATTGTCTGTCACTGTCCGCTCCTCATCTGCAAATGCATTGCTCTAGTGCATATGCATATTATATGCAAAGGCGTAAAGCATCACCTTCCCAGTCTCAGTATGTAACCCATCCACCAAACAGTGTTTAACTCTTCCAATGTGATGGGGTTTCAGCTGCGGAGGATAAGCTGGGGTGGCATGCCAAACCTCTGCCCAAAGACATGGCCGAGATGGTTATGAAGGATCTGCAGAGCCGCATCATGAACAGCAGCAAGCACCTGTACCCCCCTACTCCCATAGAGGACTCCCCACCGGTCAGCCTGAGGAACATCAGGATGCCGAGCGCACCCAGTTACAAGATTGGAGAAAAGGTTTGTCACCTGTGACACAAGCACCGTCTTCATGCATATCCTCATCCTCTATTCTCAACAAATTTTGTTAATGGTCATTTGGTCTCTCTTTCTTTATAGATTGCCACACGGAAGGCATACGGGATGGCGTTGGCTAAGTTAGGCCGCTACAATGAACGTGTTGTGGCCCTTGATGGAGACACCAACAACCTCACCTACTCAGAGATCTTCAAGAATGAGCATCCCAACCGCTTTGTGGAGTGCTACATCGCTCAGCAGAACATGGTATGATCCCTCGTGAATCTACAGAATTTAAGCCTATTTCACAAAGCTTGAGAAATATATTTTATCATATATTTATTAACAAAGCCATCTATATTCTATTTATTGTATTTTTGGTCTAATGCTCTCTCTTATTTTTCTAAAGCTTATTAAAAAACACAAACAAAACCTCCCCCTCTCTCTTTAATGTGGTGATTTTGCTGAGTAAATTGCTCTTTCTCAGCTCTGACTGGATATGAGTACGACCTCACATCTCACAGCTGTGAGTCTCAGCCTGCGTCATTCAATTATGCATGACTTTTCTATCCATAATGTAAGGATGGGCAAAGACACGACCCACTTGCCCCTTTACGATCAATGTGGCTGCTGCTGAGACCAGTGGTTAGGCAGCGTCCTTCTTTCGCCTCTGTCATTATTTTATCTGATCTTAGATTAATAATTCGGAGGGAGACGATCAGACATTAATTCCTTCTGCTGTTGTGGCTCCAGTAGCAGCCAGCTCCAATGTAGGTCAGGCATGTGTATGATGATAAGCAGTCATGACAAGTGTATTCAGAAGTAAAATATTAATCAGCGCAGAGGGTGGGACCATCTGGCTGAATGCATGAGAAAATTCAAAAGTTGAATGGCAACATTTCTGTGACTTATAGAAATTAGATGAAAACCTACTGCATTTTAAATAAGGAGACTGACACTATAAAATCAAACACAGATAAATGTACTTTTATTTTATATATTTATTATAAATGGCATCCTTTTCTTGGTTTGGATGGAACAACTGCTAGTTAAAGTGCAGCCTTTAAGAAGTAGTTTGTTTTCTTTGATTGTATCTATAAGAATTGATCTCACCTCAGATTTGCACTTTCATGGATGCTTAGTTGTGGCTTTTAACAAAGGAAGTAAATAAGATGTGGGATTGGGGAGAGTTTTAGAGACAGGACAAAGGAAATTATTTGTAAGAGGAGGTATGCTACTGATTCAACCCATATGGGGAAAAAAGCTCCAGAGCTTTGGATAAAACTCTTCTCACTGACTCTCTACTTAACGTGGTCTTTGGTTCAAAGAGGCTTTCAAAAATGGTTTGTGCTGCTGAGATTTGACCATCTGAGTGATCTTTTTGAGATCATGCACGTGTGACCTGTGTCTGTCTAGGTTATATCTCTTGTGTGGGTACTAAGAAACAATAAATTCCTTTCCCAGGTCAGTGTTGCCATGGGATGTGCCGCCCGTGAGAGGAACGTTGTGTTTGCTAGCACCCTTGCTTCCTTTTTCACCCGCGCCTACGACCAGCTCCGCATGGCAGCCATCTCAGAAAGCAACATCAACGTGTGTGGCTCCCACTGCGGTCTGTCCACCGGTTAGTAAACTGCTGCTAATGAGCCATGCACACCACAACCCCTCCCGCACACCTTACCCACCCACACCTTCACAAAACTCACCTCACACTGAAGCCAGACACACCCAACTTCAACACCCAGTTTCTCAGACTGTATTCACAGTATCCCTAAGGGTGATAAATGTGTAAAAGAATAATCTGTGTGTGTTTGTGAGTGTGCAGTTGTTGCAATCCTTTCTCTTCCCTTCTAATCCTGTGTTTTCCTTACCATGTACCCCCTTTGACCTTACAGCTAGTACTCAATCCTCCCCTTTTTCTCCCTTCCTGTCTGCCCTGGAAGCTGTCAACAGGGAACCAGGTGTCCCTCTGTTAGCGCAGGTACACTGCATGTAAAGTCTGGCTTTATGTCTGTGGATCTGCATGCATCAGATCACCCGACCTGTCAATAACTTTTGAGGATTTTCTGAATGCTGGACGAATGAAATCAACTATAACTGCTCATATTACAGCAGAGGAAGGCCCCTCTCTGATGGGTCTAGAGGACGTGGCTATGTTCAGGGCCCTTCCCACAGCGACCATTTTCTATCCCAGTGATGGTGTGTCCACAGAGAAGGCTGTGGAACTGGCTGCAACCACAAAGGTACATCAAACCTGAATGCAATGTTCTGGCTTCCCTACAGTATCTGTGGAACATTTAGCAAAACAGCCTATTTGCTGTGTGCAAATGCTAAATGTCTCAGTGGTGATTGTCATGTTTCCCTTCATAAAGGGTGTTTGCTACATCCGAACCAGCCGCCAAGACAGTGCCATCATCTATAACAGCAACGAGGACTTCCATGTTGGACAGGCTAAGGTGAGACAGTCTCTGTGCTTGCATAGCGGTTAAGAAAGTGTGTGGAAAATAAGAAAACAGAAAACTATCGCTACAAAGTGAACACAACGAGCACTGTCAACACTATAACCTGAAAGAGAAGATAATACCTCTCCCTTTGCCAGGTGGTGTACCAGAGCAAAGATGACCAGGTGACTGTGGTGGCAGCTGGAACGACTTTGCATGAGGCCCTAGCTGCAGCTGAACATTTAAAGAAAGGTACATTCAATACTGTTTTGATCACAAGAAGATAAGATATATACCACATCATGTCTGACATATCCAACAGATGAAAATACCATATTTTTTAAATCAAATCAAAAATCTGTATAACCGTATTCAGTGATGATTCATTATCAGAACTAGCACAGACTATTATATTTGTTTAAATAAATTACATTTTAAATTTGCTGATATAAAACGTATTGTAAAGGCTGGATCTTTCAATGTTACCTTGTTATCTTTTTAGACTTTCCCCCGCATGCATCCTGGCCTTTTTCACTGCTTTTGCATACATAGATAATGCTTGCTCAAGGTGGAAAAATATGTATACCTATAGTAGATACATTTGTGATTTTAACTTTGTCACTGTGATATTTCATATGTACATTGTAGTGATATTAATCCGTAGTTACTGATTAAAACCAGGACAACCCAGCCTTAGAACCACTATATGAAATGCATGTCTCAGTTGGAGCGATGTCATTAATGGCATCACGTTATATGCTGTATTCCTCAACTGGATTAATTGAATTTCCAGAGAGGATCTCACTCAGGGTCATTGACCCCTTCACAATCAAACCACTGGATGTCAAAACCATCATCGACCACACACGTGCCACCAGGGGACGAATCCTCACTGTGGAAGACCACTACTATGAAGGTAGGTAGCTCATACTGTTCAGCTTCTGCATATTGTATGACCACTACCAACCTAGCAGCAACAAGCTTCTCAGCATAATGCAGCTGGGGTCTGTCATTGGTCCATATCCTCGGGTGTGTTGTGGTGGCATGTTTCCATTGGTTCAGCAACAGAGACGCGATGTGGTGGCATTTGCTTATTGGCTGAGGGGAAGCTGCATGCTGTGTCCCTCATTGCAGGCAAGGTATTGGTATTGTGGTGCATTTTGTAAGTGTGAGAGCCAGAGAGGCAGAGTGCTGTCAGATTTCCTTAACTGAGCATGTGCCCATGGGGCTCTCTGTGACCTAGATAGCACAGACAGCCATGCCCTGTGCATGTTAAGAGAAAGGGGATGGGTGATGGCACGGACTTGACTAGACAAAGGATATTTTGAAACTGTAATCAGTCTGATGTTGGGTATCTCATTCATTTTACATCTGGACCAGACAGTGGTGTATGGTCAAGGGGACATGTTTAAATTTAACATGTTTTTTTAATGTTTTCTTGGCCTCTCTATTTACTGTACATGTATACTGCATGTGATGACATTATGCTTTAAAAACAGCCTCATTTTTTCTGTCAGTGAAGCTTCAAAGCTTTTGAGGCGATTGGGTGTCCCCGAGTGGTTGAATGTAACTAAGTACATGTACTCAAGTACTGTACTTAAGTACAAATGTGAGGTACTTGTACTTTACTTGAGTATTTCCATTTTATGCAACTTTATACTTCAACTCTACTGCATTTCAGAGGGAAATATTGTACTTTTTACTCCACTACATTTGACAGCTATAGTTACTAGTTACTTCTCAGATTACAATTTGAAGGAGGAAACTGAAGGATGAAGTGTTCTTTTATGGGTTGAGAAAATCCTCCTCCTTCTTAAGTAAGGTGTAGTGGAGTGTTTTCACAGTGTGGTATCGCTACTTTTACTCAGTAATAGTCAGTAGTAAGTAAAGGATCTGAATACTTCTTCCACAGCTGGTGTACCCCATCCTTCAAGGAGGATTTGTCTTCTCTCTACATCTCTCTCATGCGATGAATTGTTGTTCCACAGGTGGCCTTGGGGAGGCAGTGTCCTCAGCAGTGGTCAATGAGTCTGGCTTCAATCTGCATCGTCTGGCTGTGTCCCACATTCCCCGCAGTGGCAAACCACACGAGCTGCTCAAGATCTATGGCATCGACCGTGACGCCATCGCCCAGGCCGTCCGCAAGATGCTCAGCAGCTCCACCAATGCCAAGTAACTTACTCCCTGCCCCACCCACCTATCTGATCACACCCCTGCAGATGAAGATAAACAGTCAAGTATGTTTTTGATTCACATGACACCCAGCTCTTTAAATTCCTTCACTGTGAATGCCCCTTAAGTGTGTACTGAAGTAATGTGATTTTGTGCTGTACACTTTGAAGTAGAGTTCCACGTTTACCTTTCTTTAATGCATCCATCACATCACACACAAGGACAGAGATACACAAATTCAAACACACATATCCTCATATCTAAACTCATAGTTCAGTAATCAAAACGTGGCCATAATTGACTTTGTCATTGGTGGATGCTCACCATACAAAACAATACATTATAACATGTTCAATATGAGTACTGTGTGATGCTCTCGTGTGTTTTTTAAATTTAACTTAATTCAGCTGGTTTTTATATTGTTCTGACGTAGCTCTTAATAAACTGGGTAGGGCATAGTTTTAAAGTAGGTGTTTCTCATGACAACAGTGTCAGATAGAGGCTAATGGGGTTGTTGTTTGTAGAAGGTAGTGGAGAAAATAATCAAACAAATGTAGGTAGGCCATAAAGAGCAGTCACTCAAAACCACAAATCACATCTTCAGACAATTTAAACTGTTGTGGTTTCAAAGGTTGTATAATTTCTCTTCAGCACTGTATTTTATTTTATTTTTTTGTTATTCATTTTAAAGTTACCATCAACCTACACACCTCAATGTTCATTTGTGCTAGCTGTACAACTGGACCATACCAGCAGTGTGACGATAATCAATTATGTGGTCAGTGGCATCATCTTTATTTTTTTTTTTTACATACGGTGGAGGGCTGAAGGCTCTTCAAGTGCTGGAGAATGGAGAATATGGCTGACTGTGACTAAAGGTAGTGTTACATCTGACTTGTGAACCCAAGAACAAACACTTTCTTTGTTACTTGAAATTTTGTATGTACATTACTTTCATGCAATAAAGCCCTCTGCATTTGACTTTGAGTGTTTGCAGTAGTTTGTTCTCTTTCTCTAGAAGTATATTTGTGTTGATGTATGCAGTTCAAGCAGTATACATACACAGAAAGCTGTACTTTAATTCAAACAGTGTCAAAGTAAGTGATACAAAACCATGATTATTAATGACAACATACATTAGTATAACACAATTCTTACAGCTGCATCTTATCTGCATCACTTGTTTCATACATTTATTATTTCTTCACTGTACTAAGATCCCTAAGATTGCTAATACATATTTTTAACCTGAAAATGGCCAACTAAAGACCTGATCATAACATTGTCTGACAGATGACTATGTGTTTGTTTCTGTGGATATATGCATGACTTCCTGGTAGAATTCAGCATCTAAAGTCTAAAGTTAATTTCACCAAACACAACACTGCTCTTTGACCTTGTAGATTTTACAGGCACAGATATCACTGCCTATAAATTCATGCTTGGTGGTTATAAACTTCTTTTACCGGCAAGGGCGTCATCTCTTTCTCAGCTCGCTGTCCAAAAGAGACAAATAACACTCTTAGGTCATACAGACAGGCTGTCAATCTATCAGAACATGGTGAAAAATTGTAATCTTTTGTAAGCCTGCCTACCTTAGAGAGTTGTATTTCCGTTTTGCTCCTATGATAGCAAAAACAATGATTCCACATCCATACGACAGTGTGTAGACTGGAATAAAGCACAACATGTAACCACAGAAGAAGTATGTTCCCAAGGCGTATCGCATATCTCACATGCTGTATAGTCATGTGGCTTTACCGTGATACAAGTTGAGGTTCAGGATGGCCACGAAAAGTGCAAAACAAAATCCACAGAAAACATCTAAAGAGATAATAAAGAGTTATAAGGAAATGTTATTTCATATTATTCAGGTCTTATTGTTTTATCATATAGTATGAATGGTATCTTGCCAGCAATATTATTACTCACTCCAGTGGGTAACTATTAATAATTAATGTTCACATATAAAAGAAAATACTATAACATTATTGATCATCTATAAATCATGCATAGGCTATTAGATATTAAGTAATAAATATTTAAAAATCATTAGTTAGTCATGAATAAATATTTAGTTGTTATAATTAATCTGTTAACAATAAATTGCTGGCACAAATCATAACCAAATCATTTATTAAGTGTGTGTACCTTTTCTGTCATAGGGAGGGCCTTTACATGTACTAGTATGAGCTGGCAGGTCTGATGGGAAACATACAAAATGAACATTGATATTGTCATTGTTGTCCAACAAAGCATAAAGATCAGGGGATCATCTAAAATAGCATGTTAAGCATTTCAAAAAAGAACACATTTGAACACAATGACTGCAATAACTAATATGTTTTTTAAAATATTGGTGTCCATTTTAAAACAAAGTTCAGCTTACCAGACATTATGCCAACAACCTCAAACATTATGAAGAAAACCAGAGCAAGAAATAATGGAACCATGAGTGCTGGAGATGCAACACACACATTCGTAAACAATTACAGAGTCCATGTTATAAACTTAAAATATACAAAACAAAAATAGGTAGATTTGTTGCATGACCATTTAAGAGCTTGAATGAAACTGTATGTCTACTTACATAAAAAGGGCCTATAGAGTGCGGTTAGCCATCCAAGACCAAAGCAGACTGAATAAAAATGGTAATATTTGTCTGAAAATGTTCAGAAGAATAGATTAAAATTAAGAAATATCTTCTAAATAAAGGTGAGCCACCACCAATGTAGACTGTAATACATATAATACCATAACAATAATAATATATAATACATACAGTGTTGGTAAAGGTTCATGTTCCTGAAAAAGAAACATTATCATGAGCTCTTGATAGTGACAGATCAACAGAGAGAGAGAGTGAGCAGCAAAGAGAATATATAATAATATAATATGGTAATATACTGTAGGCTACATATATAGTGAGAGAATGGATTAACATTACCACAGGTGGAAGACCATGAGACCCAATTCTAATTCTCCGGGCACGTTAAGCAACTACAGGACAATCAAATCACTTCCTTAAACTGACAGAAGGGAAATCCCGGATAAGAATGTTTTGCTTTCACATTCATATGCCTTTAGTCTGTCTTGAGGCATTTAAAAGTACAGAGTGTGCCGAGGCTCAAGGCAACCGAAAACCCATTCATGTATTTAATGGGAAGGTTCGACATTTAGATGAAAAAATCAACATTTTTGGTTTGCATTTGGCATTACTAATGTCTGTAAACATTGCACAGACGTTACTGACATTATTGTAAACAGATTAAAAAAACATAAATAACTTGTTTTATACACTCTAAGAAACGTCCGTAAAAATAGGGGCCAATATGCCATGTTAATATGAAGGAATTTTCCGTATTGATTTTTTACAGGCATTTTACCCGTATTTTTTATTACGCATTGCATTGTGGGAGCAAGAACCTCCGCTAAGCACGAAAGGTGCAAGAGGAAGGGGACATCACATATGGAATCATAGGAGTGCCATGAAAAAGAATACATCTGTAAAAGAATAAGACAATAAATGTGGAAATATAAAGAGAAATAAATAAAAGAAAAAGACAAAAAACAAAATATAAATTATCCCTTTATTTTTCCTTATTCTTTTTCCTTTTGCTTTTGCTTTTTCAACAGCCCAACAGCAAAATGCAAAAGCAAAAGGGGAAAAGCAAAAGCAATAAGGGAAACAGTATGGTGTTCCAACAGAGACATTAACGTTGACGAGTGAAGAGTGCATACGAGCAGAGCCCTGTGCACGAGGCCTTTCATGCAAATGGTCCTTTAACTACGCACCATCAAAGGCTGCAATATTACAACATGCACTATAACTATGTTCAGCCTGTTGAAGTCACACTAGGGTACATTGATAGAGAGCAGAAGAGGCATCATTACATTCCAGTGCTAGAAAGCCTCAGAGCAATGCTAAAAGAGGGAAGTGCAGCTCAGCAGAGTTTGATCCCTCTTGTTGTTGAAGATGGTACACTCATCATTAGATCTAATGCCATGTTTGCCTCAGACCCTGCTTGAAAGTGTTTGATCTTTGTCTGATACTCTGTTTCTTTAGCACCTAGACACTGTGAGTTCTTTAAAAAACAGGAACCTGTGGTCACGGTGAGAAAGCTGCAAGTAAACTCAAGCTACAAAGGTATTATCTATTTGTGACAGTTGTGTGACAGCCCGTCCCTTACATGCATACCTCTGTGTATAAGAAGCAGACACAGAGACTTTTTCTTTGCTCTTTGCTGTGGAGACCACTGATCTCTGTATGTTGGAGTCTGTTTGCAAATGTCTTGAATAAACTTACAGAAAGACAGATCTTTGCATTTTGCCTTATTGATACACCTAGCACCTAGCCTTTCAGACTCTCAGACTGCTTACATGAAGGTACTGACTGAGAAGTATGTGGAAATGAGGCAAGAGTTATTCCCACATGTAAATCTTAGACCAAAACACCACTATCTGCTTCACTACACTGACTTGACTTTAGAGTCATACATACTTGGACTATGCACTTTGAAAGTAAGCATAGCTACTTCAAAAGATGTATCAGGTCAAGTAAAAACTTCAGAAATGTGATTAAGTCACTTGCTGATAGTCATCAGTTGTTTTAGGCTTATCGGAGTCACGGCAGTTTATTCAGCCCCCAGGTTCAGGTTTCAGATAGCACTAGCTTTTATCCAGAGATCTATGATGGTGGCATAAGCGCAGCAGTTGCAGACTTTGGACTTACCTCATGTAACTCAGTTGCCACAGATGAAGTCCAAGTTAGAGGCACTATATATGCAAATGGTATGCTTGTCTTACTGTGATATACCAAAAGACAACTACAGTTAGAATTGTTATCAAAAGTGCAACAACTGTCCTACTTTTGCTGCGGGTAAAAACTGCCAGCTGGGTGCCTGAGCTTGGAGTCTATGAAATCGCTCCGATGAGCTCATTTGCAAAAATCTTGACAAGCTGGTGGTGCAAGTTTACTCATCCCACGTAAGCATATGCCACTATGGAGCTTGTGAAAGAATTAGTTCAAAAAGCTATGCCATCGCTCAGTAATGGACTCACTCATGGCATGACTCCATTTAACTCCATGTTAAAGGCTTAAATATAGTTATTACCCTGTTCTAAATTTAACGCAATGAAGTCAACGTTTAGTTACAGTGTATTTGATTTTAATTTCTTTAGTAACCTGGCTCCAAGTCTTGGTATATGTATATTTAACATCACAGCTAAAGTGGTTAGGACAGTAAGGTGTGACATGCATTTACGTATACCATGGCCTGGATTGTTATAGCTTAAATCTTATAATAAATGTAACATTGGTCATGTCATTAATTTTTGTGTCGTCAATTTTCGGTGAAGTATGTCATCCATAGAGTCACAAGCTGTACTTGGTCCCCGCTTTGACACCTCTGCCACAAAATGTCCATCTGCCCCAGACACAACCTCCGACACCTCGTCCCATGGAGTATTCCCCATCCTGTGAGGCATATGCTGTACCATGGCACAAAATGCCCCCAAACCTAATTCTTGCCTTGAGTGATGATGTACTCAGTAAAGAGCATGGAAGGCCTGGAAGGTCAAAGCTGCGGGAGATTGCCAAGCAGATTGTAGGACGATATCACTGCTCTTTCCAAGACCGAGAGCTCAATGGAACTAAAGTCACTGGAACAGGATATGATGCTCTCTTTATACAGCTAGAAAACAGAGTTGAAAATGTTCGTAGGCCATTAACCATCAGCTCAGCAAAGAGGGCAGCGGAGGAGGAAGATGCAATGAGGAAAAAGTCCACACATTCAGATCGTTATGGATGTGTGGAGTGGCAGCCTGCTATTGAGGGTACAGCAGAACTAGAATCTAAACAAGATGAACTGAAAAGTGCTTTCAAAACCCATCATCTTCAGGAGTCATGTGTTTGAAAATTGATGGCAGAAACACATTGCATCCAGCGTGCAACTATCAACAAAGGAAGCACTGTAAACACAGTATTGGAAGAGTGGCCCTGCCTTTTTGAAGCTGTTCACCTATTTGATTACACATGTGCTCTTCTTGGCTTATGAATATGTGTTTACAAGAGGAAAAAATGACTTGAAGAAAAAATAAACATGTTCAATATGTACATACTGTGGTGGATTTACTTGATCATGTTGCTGTATTAGCTGTTCAAATAGTTATCTTATCACATTAGAACATTACATTGGTGTGGTGATGGATACCAGTCATTATTGTATTTTAGCATTGTTTTAGAGTGGAAGAAAATACATATTTACCAGAAAATGTAGGCTAGTGGTGACTATGCAGAATTTTACATTTCAGCTTTGCAGAAACTGTCCATAGAAATGGTACAGATTTGATTATTAGAATTTCAGTGGTGAAGAGAATTTCGGCAAATGCCACTACTGATGATATGCTGCAATTTTACAGAAATGTCTGCTTAAGGATTGATGGACGTGTCTGTGAATGGTACAGAGGATATATTGTAAATCTACGGAATTATCTGTTTTAGGATTAACGGAAGTGTCCATGAATGGTACAGAAGATATACTGATACTGATACTAATCTACAGAATTTTCCATTTTAGTTCATTTTCTGCCAGGACATTATCTGTTTTTCTACAGATTTTTTTCTTACAGTGTAGTTTTATAGTGTCATTCCATGTATTTAAAACTGTCAATCATTTTGGGAGTAAAAGCAGGTTCTGATTGTGTTGGTGGAGCTAATATACATTTAAATGACGAATAGAGCTCATACAATTAGACAATTAATTAATTAGCCTGGTGACAGTAAATTTATCGTGTCAGTTGTTAGATTAAGCTAAAATTCAAAATATCTGATGGTTCCAGCCTGCTTTTCTGCATTTCATATCATTTTAAATGGAATAGAGCAGGCATATAGGCTCTAGGATGGGCTTGTTTCTTTTTTTTTTACATTTCATAGACTAAATAATTAATTAGTTAATCAAAAAATATTCGACAAATAATTGATAATGAAAATAATCGTTTCTTTGCAGAAATAATCACAACTTGTGCCTTTAATTAATTAAATACATTATCTCTCATGTGTATAGTTGCAGTTTCATTATAAAGTCTCTAGATGGCAGTGCTGTATTGACACCTTCAGTAAGTTACCGGCTCCCCCCCAAGCCCACGCAATGCATTCTGGTACTTGAAGTCAATAAGGCAGCTGATTTACGTTGTCGTTGAGAAATTGACGTTACACTTAAAACTACATTTCCCTCCCCAGTCAAACACTTTTGAATGTCGTTCAGGGGTAGCTTTTTCCAATCGATGATCTCAACTGAAGTTTCCTCTGTCAGCTTCATCCAAAGGCTGAAGAAACTCCTCGAGAATGACAAAAGTATCGTCTAGGTTGAGCTTCGTCGAAGTCTGCGGCGGAAAAAGGCAAAGGGAACTAAACGCCATTTAAGTCCCAACAATGCGGTTCAAACAAAGAAGGCAGTGATTTGTGGTCTTGGTGGTTTTCTGCGCTGCTCCTGCCAGCCAGGGCTGGGTCCCGTTACAGTTGTGAGTCGGCGGCTCAGCAAGATGTCTATGGAGGAGCAGGAATATCCCGAAGCGGTACTGGTGACAGAGGCCGGGCCGCAATGGCTTCGAGTCGAGGTCGAGCGTCTCACCCGCGAGCTCCGTGATACGACCCATGAGAAAATCCAGGCGGCTGAGTATGGGCTGGCGGTGCTGGAGGAGAAACAGCAGCTCAAGCAGCGATTTGATGAGTTGGAGACAGAGTACGAGACGGTCCGACATGAGCTGGATCAGCTGAAGGAGGTAACCCGAGGTCATAGCCACGCAGTCAGACACTTAAAAGAAAAAAAAATATATGGCTTATATAAAAATGTCGGTAGTTGTAACGTTAATTGTATCGGTATGTGAACACTCCTATCCTGTAACCTAGCAAAAATTCTGTTAGCACGTTAACAGTTACAATTTTGGTGCAGCACCGGTCAACACTGTTTACCAACGGTCTTGAACGTGTCAGCCAGAACCACACAGTCTATTATCAGAACCATTAGAACCATGTTAATGTAAGCTATCAATCATGGGCCTGTTTCCTTTGAAGCTCGGCCATAACTTGAACGTGCCTGCCTTGAAATTGAGTAGCTGAAGGTTTCTCGAATTGTTGTATGAAGTCTGGCATAAGGCAATGACAGAATATCATGTGGTAGCCAAATGCTATCCACTATTTTCTAAGCAGAATAAGAGTGTAGGTGTGGCTTTCTTCACATTAAAGGATAAAAAATGGTATTACTTTTTGGTAACTTGCCCGCACTTGCTCTTGGTATGTAAGGTTGAGGCCTTCAAATCAGACTTCTGCGGCTGCAGTAGTATGTCAAATTTACATGCCCATGTGGTCAAACTGCTGTCTGTTTTAAAAGTAACAGGAAAGGTCAGGCTGTAGTAGAAAAGAAATATGTTTCAGACTTGTTTTGCAGTTCAGTCTAAAGTGAATCCTGAGAAATGTAATATCCCTTCATGGTGTTTTTTATAACTCTCCTGTCCTGATGTCCTAAGTGGCTCTTTGGAGAGACTTCTAACCCACAACTACAACAGTGCTAGCCTCTGGTTTCTCTGAATTTCTCCTTACTAACTACCACCTTGTTGGGGTTTGCCAGTATGGTTGGGTGAGTCAGTAAAGCAGTCAGAGGAGACCTTGGTTCACATGGCAAGGAGGTTTTCATCTGTCATCATCACTACATTGCCCGTGACTGGTTTTACCCAACTCATTTCAGGGTTAAACTGTTATGACTTCAAGCCATGCTGTTGTCAACATATCTCTTTTCAAATCCATTATGAGTCCAGCACCTGTGTAGTAATTTAATCTCACTTATGCATATGATATGTTTGTTTTTTCTTCTCTTAGTATGAACATGGTAGTCAAATTGAAGTTTGGGTTTGCCATTTGCTGCCACCTCAGACAGTTATTGGAGCCAAAAATGGCAAAATTGGAGAATGAGGAAGAGCCTGGGCAAACCTAAGGTGTGAGAGGCTGAAACACCTGTCAGTCAAGCAAATATGGTGCAAAACATACAATACCATACATTTTGCTTTAATATCTTCTTAATAAACCACTGATTTTAAAAATTCCCACAACGACAGACATAAGAAGAAGTGACATTAGCTACTGAGATCCTAACTTGTGGGAAATTTTGACTGTATTTCAAGAGAGAAGTTGGGGTTTTCCCTTCTGTTTAGTTTAGTCAGAGTTTTCTTGCAGCCAGTTTATTAACTGTAAGAGGAACTGCATCTTTAGGAACTTCCACATTGGCTTCAACATTCAGCAGTTGTGGTCGCCAATTGTTATTGACTATACCTCCATCCCTCACTCTTAATAATTTAGTGTATTGAGATATTTCATTGTGTGGTGTTGCCAGCCACAAATGCATAATATTGTGTACAGATAACTGCTCTCTTTCTTAGCTGTAAAGAAGGCTATGTTTATTACAAGCATCACTACACATTACTACATTCATATTGATTGAGTACATTTTCAATTAGGGCTGCAATCAATATTTTCATTATTGATTAATTGTTTATTTTCACAATTAATCGTTTGGTCTATTTTTGCTTGAGAAATAATCTAATGATTAATTGATTTTTGAAATAGTTGACGATTTCTTTTTTGCATTCATTAGTCAGTTGAATAATTGAGAAACTGTTATTACAACTCTTATTTTCAATTAATAAATTACATGTCCAGTCAAGATGAGGAACTCACTTGTGTCCTCACTGGATGAGTCTCCGTGGAGCTTCCGATTACTTATTCTCAGCTGTATGTTGATGGCGTCCACGTTATGTTATTCATGGCGTAGATCACAGTCCAGTCACTAAGTGACTCACTGTTGTAGTCATTCTCTTGGTATCTCATGATTCTGACTGTTGCTTCTCTCTTTAGTAGAGTATGTCACTGAGGCTGATTTAGGAAAAGGAATCATCATTCAGCACCCACTGTGCTTTAGTCCACAGATCAATTCACATCACTGCTTGTTACACATATAAATTAGTTTGACTGAAAACTGTTGAGGAAGAAAAGGTGGGGTTAGATGCTGGTGGGAAGGAGAGATACAGCTCTGTGGTGGGTTTCAGGACTATTTTGGACAGTAGTTGTTAGATCACCAGTTTAGCTCAGTGCTTGTTGGCTGGATGTCTACGAACCTTTAAGTCAGTTGACCTGTTCATCCTGTGTTAATGTGTTGTCCTGACTCTGTCAGTTCTGGTGTGGTTTTTGTGCTCCAAAATGACCCCAATAATCCCAAAATACAGTAGCTTTTCAGAGAAATTGCAAACAGTGTCTGACCTTTTTTTCCCCTTTATTTTGCAGTATATTGTAGTTATTTTCAGAAACTGTAAATCATTGGGATACGATGGCAATTGTTTGAAGAACTCACTTATAATCACAATATGGTTTAGATGACTCAGCACTTGAATGCTGTGAGTTAATGGTCCTCTGTAACACAAGAGGCGAACAAACAACCAGTAATTAATGCAGTGAATGACAGGCCCCTGGTATTTTTTGAATAAACATTGTTTGGGTAAGAGAACACTTATCTTATCGGCAGTGGTTATTCTGGTCATACTTGTGGTTCTGTGTGTGCATAGCAAAAGTTTGGGTATTAATCCTTGATCAAAGTAGTTCATCTTTCTTTCTGTCTGTCCCCAGGCCTTTGGACAAGCTTACTCAGCCCACAAGAAGGTGGCAGCAGATGGGGAAAGCAGGGAAGAGTCGCTGATCCTGGAGTCTGCCAGTAAGGAGGCTCTCTACCAGCAGAAGGTCCTAGAGTTGCAGAATGAGCTCCGACAAGCCAAAGCATCCCTCACCAGTGTACAAGCTGAAAATGAACGCCTGTCGTCCATTGCCCTGGAGATGAGAGAGGTGATCATTTAATTATGAAAATATTAAGAATTATACATTTTGTGCTCATGTGAGTAAAATCTTATTTCAATCATGCTGGTCCTAATTTATAAAGAGTACAAAATCTCCTAATCTCTGGGTTAAATTACACAACATTCTCTTGGTAAAGTCTTCTTTACCGAGTAGATCTTTCTTTAGTGTACTTCTTATCTGTGGTGTGTTTTTATACTACCCTTTTATGTTGTAAAGCTGTGGAAACTTTAAATGTTTTTCCTAAATAAAATGTTTTTGTTAGTGCTAAAATCTGGATTAGCTCATCTCACAGTTGTAAATGAGAGCTAGTAACTTTGAATCAAAGTACTTTTGTGTTTGAAAGGCTCATGGTATGCATCTGTCCAATAATGTAGCCAGTCAAAGTAGGATGAAAGAGAACGTTAGTAAAGCTAATGGAAGTTTAGATTGAGACATGGAGACCAGACCACCACTAGTTGTCAGGGTGAGAATTGAAGTTTGTGCTTGTAGGGGGGGAGGGTCCGTCAGCAGGACTGCGGTGAAACCAGCAGGAAAGATGATGTAATGGTCCACTGTGAGTGACACAAAGGATGTCCTCCACTAGGGCTCTCTGTAGCATGGATTGGTAAGTGGACCATATCCTCCTTCCGTCATTACATGCGCCTGCCAAAGTCTTGCCCCTGTGGTATGTGAAACATGCTGACTCACTGATTCTCATTTCACTCACAGTGACCTGACACTTGCAAGGATGTAAGTTTGCACTGCCTGGGTGATTTTTCACACAGTCAATGATAGTGAACGTTTATCTTAATTGGGGTTCATTCTCATGCAGCCTGCCATAACGTGCCACCTCTCTCCTCTCTCCTCCTGTGTCCAGAATGCAGAGCTGGTGGAGCTGCAGCGCAGTCAGCTGCGCGATGACATCAGAGAGTATAAGGTGCGGGAGACTCGTCTGCTGCAGGACTACAGCGAGCTGGAGGAGGAGAACATCTCTCTCCAGAAACAAGTGTCTGTGCTGAGACAGAACCAGGTGAGACAAAGAAGATGGAACATGATACTCACTTTGTTACACATCTTGGACTCAGTGGAAAGCATAGAAAGATAGTGACGTTTTTCTTGTTGATACACCTTTTTATGACTCAAACTAGACGCTAACTATTGGTTTTTGGTTCTAATATACAGTAGCTACATAGTCATTGTGTCATGTAAGAAAGTGACAAGGCAGGACATTAAAAACATGTCGCCTTCCCAACACTTTTGAAGTTTGCTATAATTTAAAATGGGAGTCAAAATATTATTTTCTCCTCTTTTTTTATTAGTCACACTAAAGTTTACATTTATGGTTTTTTAGACAATATGAGGCACTTTGGCCTGATAGAGAAACTACAGTGGAAACAATTCAACTGAGGGAAATTATTGACAGCCTTATTTATATTTTTGACCATCTGCTAAGGTGGAATTTGAAGGTCTAAAGCATGAGATCCGCCGTCTGGAGGAGGACTCCCAGTGCCTACACAGCCAGCTGGAGGAAGCCATGCGTCTGAGAGAAATCGCTGAGCGACAGTTGACGGAGGCCTTAGAAACGATAAAAACAGAGCGCGAGCAGAAGGCCACCCTGCGCAAGGAGCTCTCCCACTATATGACCATTGGCGGCTCTGTGTACAACAGCTCCTTCAATATCTCCATCGACAACCTAAAACTCCACGAGGATCCCTCGACCATCACCGAGCCTGACAACGATGACCTAATCAGAGGATTTGAAAACGGCTTGTTCAAGACAGGTGAAGGTGATGAAGACAGCAGAGCTGCTGTGAACAAGAGGGGAGGGGCTTTCAAGCCGGCTCCTAGCCTGGTGGACGACCTGCTGAGTGAGCTCAACATCTCTGAGATCCAGAAACTTAAACAACAGCTTGTGCAGGTATGAAGTCCATGAGATGCTCTTTGACCATCCAACAGCATTACTTGCCTGATCCCATGTTTTCAACACATTCACTCAAAAGTAGATTCAACTTTCAGCTCAAAGATACATGTGTATATCACACAGTATGTACATGCATAGAAGTAGTTGACTGATTATTGTCTGAGCCCATACAGGCACTTGAGTAGGTATGGCCACTTTACCTAAACAAATTCTCATGGTGGTAAAACTAAATTATTAGGTTAAACATTATATCTGTAATACATCTACATCTCCATTTATCACAGACTTATTGTAAGATATTTACTTCAATGCAGTGCCTCAAATTTTCTTTTCCCATTTTAACATTAGTGGCAATCACTCTTTAATTCTCTGTTGCCAGTGATTCATTTATCAGACCAAAATAGATGAAGCTAATTAAATGCACAATGCTCATTCTCTACACACTATCGAGTGAATCTAAAGTGAATACACAGGGTTCGGAAAGTAGCATTTATTGACTGACCCCACATTTTATTTGAATAATGGCTGAAAGATGGCTGCTGCAGTGATTGTTGGATGTCAGAACAGCAAAAACATATGATTTGTTTGTTCAAAATGTTGGTGTACAACATCTATACAGAAGACACAGTCAGAGCTTTAACTGTCCACAACAAGTGAAAATAGAAAAATCCATGTTGCTCAAAGTGTAAATACATGGTTATGTAGATCATCTGTGGCCATATCAATTGCTTATGTATTTTTGCATTAATTAAATGTAGACATTTTATGGCGATATTTGCTGAATTGAAGTTTGTTGAATTTAAAGACAGAAATTATACTGGCTTAGACTGTAGAGGGGCAAGGAGAGAAAGATACAATGTGTGTTCTTCCAGCTGGCCAAAGGGCTGTTGTTGATTTTTTTGATCAGGTTCTTTAAAGTTGGCCAACTGACTGAAACAGCCTTTGTTTTATGTTAGGTGGAGCGGGAGAAAGTAGCCCTGATCAACTCTCTCCAGGAGAACCAGAAGCACCTGGAACAGGCCTATGGGACTGTGTCCGAGCAAAAGGAAACTGTCAACAGGCTGACGGAGAACCTCAGCGCAATGAGGAAACTTCAGGCCAGTAAGGAGCGTCAGTCTGCCCTCGACAGTGAAAAAGACAGGGACAGCCATGATGACGGAGACTACTACGAACTGGACATCAACGGGCCTGAGATTCTGCAGTGTAAATACACTGTGGCGGTGTCTGAAGCTGGGGAGTTGAGGCAGGAGCTGAAGACTCTGAGGGCAAAGTACGAGGAGTATCGAACCCAGTACGAAGACGAGCGAGCGCGGCTGGAGAGCGATGTGCAGGAGTTGAGGTCAAGGTTAGTGTCCCTGGAGAAGGTTAGCCAAGCAGATAAAGCAGAGGTGGCTCGTCTGGAGAAGGAACTCCGTCTGGTCAGCGAGGCTGCAGGAGAATCACTTGGCAGCCTTAATGTGGCACAGGATGAGCTCATAGCTTTCAGTGAAGAGCTGGCCAATCTCTACAACCATGTGTGTATGTGCAACAATGAGACCCCTAACCGTGTCATGCTGGACTACTACAAGGAAGGCAAGGCCATTGTAAGAAAGGGGCAAGAAGGGAAGGAGCACCAGTCTTCCGTACTTCTCACTAATGGACTGATCACTGAGACTGAACCAGGAAAGTCAGACTCCAGCAGCACCACAGTTACCCCGGCTCAAGCCGTGGAGCACCGGCCAGAACCCATGAACATCTATAACCTCGTAGCCATCATCAGGGACCAGATCTGCCACCTGCAGCAGGCAGTCGACCGCACCACAGAGCTGTCGCGTCAGAGACTCGCCAATCTGGAGCTGAGCACAGTGGCAGACAAGGACAAGGAGGCTTGCATGGAAGAGATCCTCAAACTGAAGTCCCTGCTTAGCACCAAAAGAGAACAGATCGCCACTCTCAGAGCTGTGCTCAAGGCCAACAAACAGGTCAGAAAACCACTCTTAGTGTGTATACATGCGTGTGCATGTGTGTATGCATGCCTGCTGTGTATGTTTCTCAGAGGAAGGATGTTCATTGTTTCTCAAACAGAGAAGTACAACAGAACAGTATAATTGGCTTCAGCTAAAAATAACCACTGAGTTTAGACTTTACCAAAGTGCAAGAAAGAAATAATGATATACAATCTTATTCCCTTTAGACGGCTGAGGTTGCTCTGGCCAACCTGAAGAGCAAGTATGAAAGTGAGAAGGCCATGGTGACTGAGACAATAATGAAGCTCCGCAATGAACTCAAGGCTCTGAAAGAGGATGCTGCTACATTCTCCTCTCTTCGAGCCATGTTTGCTACAAGGTATGATTATACATAATCACTGGTTTACATTTAATTCCCGTCAAACATGAAATGAACCATCATGTGGCATCCTGGTGGCCAGGTGGTCCAGGGCCCACACCATAATGTATGAGCTCTATTGTACTGTATCTGTTACATACTGTATATCACATATATACTGTGTATATATATATATATATATATTTATTCATATTCATATCCTGTTAATTCTTAGCATATTTTTCTAATAATGAAAAAGCTCATTTAAAAACTTAAGTACAACTATTTTGTGTGAGTGTCTGTATATGTTTGTGAGAAAGACACAAAGCATTGTGGGAACAGTCTGATGTAATACTTGTGCAGTCAGCTAGCAGAGACCCGTCCTCCCATCTGGAAAATGCTGTCTGGGGAATGGAGAAAACGTGACAGCAGCAGCAGTTAAAGACAAATTGCCCCACCTGCTGGAAATAATGTTTATCTCTTGTTTCTTCCTTTTCCCCTCTCTTGCTCTTTTCTCCACCTCTCCCCTCTCTTCCTCTCAGGTGTGATGAGTATGTGACCCAGCTGGATGACATGCAGAGGCAGCTGTCTGCTGCTGAGGACGAGAAGAAGACCCTGAATTCTCTGTTACGTATGGCCATCCAGCAGAAACTGGCCTTAACCCAGCGCCTGGAGGACTTGGAGTTTGACCATGAGCAGGCGCGCCGCAGCAGCGCCACAGCGGTGGGAGGCAAGGGCAAAACAAAGGGCAAGGGAGCCTCTTTCAACCATCATGTAAGTAAGAGGCTGCACTGCAGAACCAACTCTGAGCCACAAAGCATCAGCCCTGGGTTCATCTGCAAGGGTTTATGTGTCCTTTTTAAACTTGTATATCTATATGTTTGCAAGATTTGCATCTCTCTAAGGCTTTGCATACACTCAGTTTTTCTAACACTAAGCTCTCTGTTTTGGTAGCCATTATAGCTCTAACACAGTATATATCATACTAGTATTACTACTATTATTACTACTTAATACTTGAAATAATACTGCTATTCTTGGTCTTTTTCTAGCATAAAAACAATTATACTTTGAGTTTGAATGGTTGTTGTTTTCATGTTAAAATTAATATACAGAATCTATTCAGCTGGCACAAGGAAGGCACAAATCTCCCGAGCATGGAGTACAAGTTTTATTTTTCGTGTGATATTTATATCATTATTTGGCCTGAGAACCACATGAAACTGGAAACCTACATGCTAATTTTAATTCAACTGACATTTGCTTCCAGGCTGCATCCCTTTTAAATTCTGCTGTGATAAGTATAAGCAGGTTTAATTTGTCATGGAAAGTACCAAGCTTTCACTCGTGTTTGAGTTTTGTGACATGTTAAGTGTGCTTGTGAGCTGTTTTGTGGGTCATTCGAGCCTGAAAACGGTTTCTGAAGAGTTGACCACAAGAGGTTACTATTTTTGTTTTATTATACCATTTTTATAGCGTTTGATTATATCGTTACCATTTTATTATATGAGATATTAAAACAGAAATCTGATAACATTTTTTGTTATATGAACTTAGATCTCATTCCCAACAATTATACTTCAAATCTGTTAGCATTTACTGTGTTATCTACCTCCTTATTTCTACCTCTTTAGGAACATTGATTTATATGTAATCTCATAACACACCTCTGTCCTCTGCTTCCAGCAGCCATCTAACTTTCCTAAATGCTAACTAATCAATAAACTTCATCTCACTAATGCAGTGGAAACTGAAATTTCGACAATCAATCAACAATCAATCTAATGTGATTTTCTTCTGTTTTATCTTTCCATTTGCAGTAATTCTATTGTGCCAAGTCTCCTTGAGGAGGTCGGTCAGAGTGTCTGTGACAGTTGCCGGTCACCTGTGCTCCTGGTTCCTTCACTCTCTAATCATGGTCCAAATCATGTCACCGCTAACACAAGAACATATCCGACAGTATTTGCCAAGAGCCTTGTTTTAGAGTGCCAAAAACAAGGATGTACAATTCTGTTGAACATTTTGACTGCAGAAAGAATGACTCATCGCATTAGCTGCCCACTGCAGTCCCTCAGTCTTCCAACACTATGCACCACTATTATTACTGAACCAGAGGAGGAATCAACATGGGTGTTTTGCTGATTACTCATTGCCTGTGTTACCCTGACTGAGCACTTTTTGTTTTACTCATTTGCTCCTTCTTGCTTTCTTTCTAAAATCATACTAATTGTTTCAAGTATTATACAGCGTTTTTACTGGATGTGCCGATTCTTGAGTATTTCAAGTGATTCACCATATTTTTATCCCTATTTATTTCATAGCAACAAAACCACAGATTATGTGGTAATTATTTTAAAAACTAAAGAACTTTCAACTCACTGGTTGAAATCAAAGAAGAGTCTTTTCTGCCTTTCCTTTTGGCCTTAGATGTAGATGTGCCTTTCTGACAGCCCATAGAAACAAGCTGTCAAGGTTATCAAGATTTTTGCTAACCATTTCTCCTGTTTATTTTCACCATATGATCCTGCAAATATGGAGCTTCAAAGTCAGGGTCTTAACTAGATTTTATATAATTGGGCTCCTTGCTGTTACAAATTCAAGCATGCTTCTTATGCTAAGGAAGAGTATTAATGCAAAGCTTATTTAAAGATTTCTAAGTTGAGGTCAGATGTTAATAGTATTCATAAACTTTATTCATGAAGGAGAGTTTTTAATGTTATTGTTTTAATACTTTTTGTAAACCTAGTCCTAAAGTCCATTGTCTGCAAACAATAAGCCTGCAGTGCCATTTTGTGTTTTGTTTATATAAGTGCAATTTGCAAGAAAGAAAAACCTAAATGTTTATGCTATGTAATGCTATGTAATATTTTACACATTGTTGCTCACATACGTGGTCCTAATTGATTTTATATGTTTTCACTATAACTGCAATTGTATTTATTTGACACTGTTCAGACTACAGGATGTCATCATCCTTTTTGTTTCATAAGGGAGTTTGAGTGGAGGTGGCTGGTCAGAACATTAATAAGACTGAACTTGTAAAACTGTGGGCTACTGTCTCTGCTAACAGTTATGGCTGGTGAAGAAATAATTTTCACAATACTGAGGTCTTTGTTCTTTTTCAATAAAACAAGTAATTTTTCAATAAACCTTTATTCTTTCACTGTTGAGAAATTAAAAAGTTATATAGAATTTTAAGATATATGCACTTATATTGTCAGTAGTGAGTACAATATTGATGGCTCCATGGGGTGGGTACTGAATGTATATTATTACTTTTATTTCTGAGTTCATTCAGCAGCTAAATACAAGGTGCATTATTGTGCATACAAAACTTCCACAATATAAAAAATATATAAATGAATACAATAAATATAGACCTCATACCTAAGGTTTGGTAATATGTCCACAATAAACAAGCAAAAAAGAAATGCAATTGTTTAAACTCAAACAGCTGTTCATTTTACAGTAATGTACATACACTTTGTGTAAAAGGATACATGGATAGCTCAAATTCTAGGAAAAGAGTTGTTCTGAGATTTACAATAAAAGTTATTGTTAAATTATAATGTAGTTATGTCTTTACCCCTAGTTCAAACAGAATGCCCAGTTTTATTGAAATTTAATTCCAGTGTATCTGCACAAAACTTAGTTGATAAGGGTCAATAATAAAATTAATTGCCTTGCTTAGCCTTTGCTACATTAATTTCCATTTCCGGTGAAAAGGAAAGTTTTTTTCCTTTTTGGAAGACGTTGACGTAGGTCACTCCCTGGTTGCGTGGTGACGTCAGAGGGCGTGTCCAAACAAAGGACAGAGGGGACTCCACAATGGGAGGTTCGTGTCTTACTTCAACTAACAATAACGCTTATTTTACCATGTAGTTAGCCTTCTGTTTAGTTGCTCTAATGTCTTCCCATTAGGTCCAAATCACGAACATTACCACAGCACTACGACCTCGCTTTGCCAGTGACAGTGTAACGTCTCATTCCAAGTCCTGTTGAGCTTTCTGAAAAGTTTCTTAACAACACGTTTGACAGGAGAGAGAGCCTTACTTTTCAATTCGCTGTCAACATACAAGTTAGTTAAAAAACAATAGATTCTTTCGCAACATTTCCGGTCCTCCATGCCCTCATACTCCTCTCCTGCCAGTTACGTACGAGGAAAGACTGGACAAAATGTCAATTTTCCGTTCAGTAGCCTGCATGGATATGTTACTGCAAACGTCTCCTTCCAATGTAAAAGCTAGCCTAATATCAGACACTGTATGGAAGAGTCTTGCTGATATACTAAGTCGTTTTTTGAAACTTCTCTCTGTTAACACGGACAGACAGTTTTCATGAGCAGCTGACAGAGGACAGGGCCTTCCTCAAAGCTGACCGCAGACTGGACACGGAGCTGGTGGACAAACTCATCCTGCAGCTCAACAGAATCTACCCGCAGATCCTCACAGACAAGGAGGCCACCAAGGTAAGTCCTCATGCACAAAGTAGCCTACTTCACTGTCATGCAGGCAATGGTGGAAGAGATAAAGTAGAAGTACTGTAATACCACAGTGTACCAATGCTCCATTTTTAGTAAATTCTGCATTAAAAAACTACTGAAAAGTTGTATTTGTAAAATGTTCTTTCGCTATCAAAAGTAAAAGTAGGTTATTCGTTATGCAGCAGAATGACCCCTGTCAAAATTATATTATCATATTTTACTGTGTTCATATCTAAGCAACATTTAATTATGGAGCTGTATATGTGTTGTAGTTTAATCTACAATGCATCATATTTTATAAACTTATCTGTGAGATAAATGTAATGGGTTAAGAAATACATTATTTCCCCCTGAAGTGGAGTAAAAGAATAACTCAAGGAAAGTACAAATACCTTAAAATTGTACTTCAACAAGCATATTTAAAAGTGCACTCACTTACATTACTTAAGTAAATGTACTAATGTTCTATCACTGCATGTAAAATTATTTATTCTCAAGCATGTGATAGGCTGCTTACATTCAGGTCCATGAACAGAGGCTGTGGTTAAAAAACTGTATCAATCATCATTTCTCAACCTGCGTCAGCAAGCTCCCCAAGAAAGAACATTTCAATTCTGGGATCAAAAATCTCCCATGACAACTGTTATTGTTATCCAGTTCCGAAACTTGGACGTGCCCACAAGTGTTCGGCTGGGTGAGCTCCTGACAAACCTGCAGGGGAAAGGAGAGGAAGCATGCAGGGAGTTTTACAGAGCTCTTCACCTGCATGTAGAGGAGGTATACTTCAGCTTGCCCACACGGCTCCGCCTCAGAGGTTAGTCCCCAAAACCTGCTTCTCTATATCATGTGTGATCCCAGTGAGATATTTATTAATTATTTGGATATTACAGGATGGATTATGCATATTTAGTTGTGTATTCTAGTATATTCTACATTTTATTCCACGCACTAAAATGTTTCTGTCCTGCCTCCAGATTCTTTAGATCCACTCAAATATCCACGTGTCTTCCATCAGAGATATGTTCTGAACGAGAGAGGTAAGATGTTAATATAAACCAATGTCTTTCAATGTGTGTAAAATGTTGCATGCAATGTCAGTGTTCAAAAAATGATTAAATTGCTGTTCTTAAATGTTAGGCAGCAAAATTGTAAACTAATCAGTAGATTATTTAGGGATGACCTTCAAGAATCACTAAATAAGGAATAGCCAGTGTGATTAAAACTTTTTCCAGGCTAGAAGTGTGTCAGGTAGTTTATTTAGCACACCAGATAATTAATTACATTTACGTTGTTATGTGTTTACCTCTTTCCAGGGTTCATACAAAGTCTTGAAAGTTTGGAAAATGTTTAATTTTAACCATTATGTTTTCAAGGTTAGGAATACGCTTGAATTTGAATATACTCCTTCAAAAATGCTTAATTTTCAACATAATCTGGTGTTTCATCATCTACACAATCACCCATGTAAACCAAAAATCTTTTAATATTTGAAATGAAACAATCCCGGTGTCATATTTGGTTGTTGTCTCCTGGCATTTATAGTAACAATTTAGATGTGATGATAAAGGCTTCTAGAGTCTGGACATTTTTGGTTTAAGTGCTTGAAAAGTGCTTGAATTTTACTTTTACAAAAGCTGTACGAACCCTGTCTTTCCAGGTCCCCTCTTCTTTCTGGGCTGTTTCAGCGTTGCAGTGGGAATGGCTTTACTCTATTACTACAGTGGTAAGTAGCTTTCTGTCCACCTGACAGAATCAGATATTGTCAATATTATTGGCTAGCTAATGTATATATCAACTTCAGGGCATGCATGCTTTTGAAAATATAATTCCACTTAATGCTGTTAAGTCAGTGTTACTAAGAAGGTGCCTTTGTTCTGCAGAGGCTAAAGTGACGGGAGGTAGCCGGGCCCTCGGGATGGCTGCTCTGGGTTTGAAAAGAAAAGCTCAGGAGGTTCTCATATGGTACACTGAAGAAAGCCTCATGAAGTAAGGGGTGACTCCCTCACATCAGGTGCTTCAGCAGTACTGCTCTTATGAACGCTACTTGTACCAAAGCACAGCACAATATACCTTTTCCAAGAGTTGAATACTAATTTTGTACACAGTTGTATACATTGTTTTGCTTGTGATCTAACGTGAGAAAGATGGGGCAAATTCAGAGCTACATTTGGCACTTTGCTGCTCTTATTTTCTCATGTGTTGATACCTATTTAAGTGGGTTAAAGGGATTGAATACGCTCGAGGGGTGATCACAGTGAAATCAAAAACAAGCTGATTAAACAAGTTGTTCTTGCTACAATCTTTAAATGTGGCATAAAGTAGCTTTTACAAACAAACTAAACAAGGAAAACTTTGACTTTGTGACAAAATATGGCATTTTAAATAGCCTAATATTAACACTTGGAGGTACTTTCTTAACTATATAGGATCAGCCTACATTTTTCATACTATGCTACTATAAAAAGGATAGCTGTCAGTTCATCAGTTCATTTTGCAGCCATATAATAGTTAACCTTTAATACAACCTGCATTTTATTTGCTTACTTACACTTTGGTGTCGAGACTCAGGCCAGACTTATTTTTCAACTTTTTGGCTCAGACAGCACTCCATGTATTTCTTTGCAGTGTGCTGAGCCATGTACATTTATTTGGGTAATAAAGAATTGTGCTTCCTTTTCTGCTCAGTTACCACTGATATCAAGCTTACTAAGATACACTTAAACATACTCCCCAAACTGAGGCAGAAACAAAGATTACAGTCCATGAGGCCAAGCTCTTGGTGGAACATAACCGCCCTCTTGTGGCCAAAAGTGAACTATATCACCAAACATAGTCTGGCTTCTGTTGGTTTCACAAGAGCTTCCTGAAATTCTGCTGCTCACATTTAGACAAAGAAGGAGATTAGTCATGTGAACAGGCAGAAATAATATGGAGCTGTGTATGTATGGTAATACTTTATGCGAGTTCATAGTGAGCTTTGCAATCACGTGATTGCTTCTACCAATGATGTTCCGCTCTACCAGCGCAGTGCATCATGGGTACAGATACGACCAACCTAAAATATACAAATGTCAAATAAAGAATCGTAAATATGAAGCGTAAACACCGAGCAATCAGTTTTAAACGGAATATACAAGAGTTGTGTTTAGTAGGTATGAATACTTATGAACCCGGAATAGCACCATAAGTGAAAGTAAGTTGCGTAAGTCAGTATATATAATGTGACGTGTTCAGTAGGAGGGTTGTGTTGTATGAAAGGAGAGAAGGTTAGCACTCCCCTTGACAAGGATGGAATTGGCCCTTGTGGCCATCAACACACATACGGTTAAGGCACTGCCACCTACTTCGTGGCATCTCTAACCAAGTTTTTTTTCAACAGTTAAATTCTTGACTTTCTGTTAACGGTGCTTTACTATCTCTAATCTTCTTATTTGCTTATCTCGAACCACGGCTCCTGTTTTCACCATGTACTTGAAGACCGGAAGCATGCCTGAATATTTTCCCGTGTCTGTGTTTCCGCTCGCTCGGTCGGGCAGGATGGAAACTTTTTATTTTTCCTGTTGGCCTGCAGCATGTAGCTTGGTCTCACAGAAGTAGTTTACTCCGTTTGTGAGAGTTAAAGTAAAAGTAGAAGTACATTTAAATCTTTATATATAAATTCCACCTCCAGCTATTGGTACATATTATGGTGTGGATATTTTTTTGTTCTTACTGTGCCTTTTTGAAGACTATATATTGGTAAGTTAGTTTCTAAGCACATTTTAAATACAAGAAAGTATGACAGTAAATGAATTTACCCCAAAATGACAGGCAGATAAAATCTGATGGTATTTCTCAGGCTGTTTGTAAACATTAAAATGTATAACAGAGAGCTTAACAGTAACTATCATGATGGTGCTTTGTTAAACTGTATTTCTTTGTGGTTAAAACTTCAGGATATCAGAAGCCAATACCAGAAACACCTGAAAACATGCATGGCTGTGTTGTTATTCCTTGTACTCAACAATTTTGTAATATTATTCTAAAAACGAAATATTGATATTTCTGATGGTTGTCAATGTCTACTCACTGAGGTCCAGTGCCTGACAGTTTGTCACTCTGTGTACTGTGTTGTGCCATCATTTGTAGGAGTGAGACTTTTGTCTTTGTACAATAAAAAACAAACATTGCATGACAAGAATAAACAGGACAACAAACACATCTTATCACGTTTGTAGTTTTATTTATAAAATTTCATTTAAAATTGTATTAAGAGTGTCCAATACAAGATCATATAGTAAAAGCTGTGAAGATTTGTGGTCATTTAAAAAAAAGTGATTAAAAAACTAGCCTAAAAGTAACCACGTACACTGTATACTTCTATCCACAAACAAATATATACAGGTGAATCAGTTAAAACATCACACACTAGACTTTGCATAGCACTTAAAGAAACAAAGCATGTTAGGTCCACTTCATTAATTGGTTGAGGTTTATAACACAGTAAACAGTACATTCGCCCCCATGATGAAGCTGTTATATCATGTAATGCCACGTGAGCAGCAGTAGGCCATGGTGGCTCCTGATGCACTTACTATTAAAAATTTCATTTGGATTTTGCTGTGGTGATTAAGTTTTTTTCTTTTTTTTCTAAAGACGTGCATATATTAGGATTAGACTGACAGGTACTGACACAAACAAACAAATGTTTGATACAAACATCAAAATAACAGTAGAATGTCTTTTTTTTTTCTTTTCAGAAAACATTCACAATGGTTGTGACTGACATACAGTATGTTGCTCCTCATATGTTTGTTTTGAACGTAAAGGCAATCATTTTTTTGCATCAGTAACCTGAGTACGATAAGAGGTAACAAAAGGGTGAAAACACACACACACACACACACACACACACACACACACACACACACACGTCACTCGATCCTCAGGGTGTGTTGGGTATTCTTAAGACAAGGAGGTTGGATTACAGAATGGCAATGGTGAATAAGCTTTCTGTCCATTTGTACAAACGATGTGAAGGTCTGTCTTTGCTAAGTTGATCAGCAGGCATGGAGAGTCATGTAAAGGGGGATCAAGAACTTGGGCTGGGCCGCTGGACACCAAAGGCTGTGATGAAGACGTTGACCACGACTATGATGAAGACGAGGGCTGTGGCGACATTCTCCATGATGTTCAGCTTGTAATGCATGCTTTCATCATTCAGGTTCCACTTAACTGACAAAAGAGAAATGAGTTTTGCTTAGTCAGTAGGAATGACCTCAGACCAGCAGTGAAGTAATCATTACTCAGCATTATGATATAAATTAACAGCATCTGACAGCCCTGCCCTCCGGTGAATAATTAGCTTCTTCCTTCATTAGGACATGACATGCCTCACTGGTCTGAAAAGAGAACATGTTTTTAGAGGGGGAAGTCCGTATTTCTCCTATGACACAATATATTTTTCCAAAAGTTAAGAGAGTTCTTTAAAACTGGAAACAGCAGTTTTAAAGACAAGCGTTTCTTCCTGCTGTGGCTTTCTAAACTCTGCTCTATATCACAATAGTATTCTCTGTTAGGATAAGATAAGGATATGGTCAGGAGGGGGAGGAGCAAGCACACCAATGTATGGGAAGCCAAACCCTAACCCTGAGGCTCAGTACTTCCAATTTACCAATACAATAGTCATTAGCAATTTACACTGAGAAAAACAGAGCGTGCTCCCAGATTTATGTGCCCAAATAAGAATAAATGAGATTTTGAGCTTGTAAAATGATATACATAAATGGTTTTAAGGCCTGTGGTTGTAAATCATCCTTTTGTAAACCTGTGAAAAAAAACTCTGCGTGAGAAATTCAAATTTATAGAAACGATTTGTAGTTGTAGGAAAAAAAACTGACAATGTCTAAATAAAATGTGTGTGTGCTTTTTGCAAGTTACACTTGCACACACCCAAAAGTCACACTTGTAACTTTAATGTGTGTGTGCGTGTGGCTGTGTGCATGTGTAACTTCAGTGTCACACACAGCGTGGGAGGTTTGAGTACTCAGTTTCACACACAGTTGTCTTTGTGTAACCTCACTGTTATATATTGTTAAGTTGTCACATCTAGCTAGTCTGGACAAAGTAAAGGACAAAGTAAATTAAATAAACATAATATCACCTATACTTAACACAATGTTGTAGTAGAAGACGCTAAAATTATTGTCCGTGCAGTAGAGGACGAAAACAATACATATTATATATATTTTAGTATTACTATAAATCATCTCATCTGTGAATGCTAACAGGCTAATAATAGAGTTTGCCAAATAGAAATAAACTCCAAACGCACCTATGAAGATGAGCAGAACTCCCACCACGATTTGTAGGATGAGGGAGATGCTAATGAGAGTAATAAGGGGCACATAGAAGGAGAACTCTGGTCCTTGCTCCAGCACAGCCTTCAGCTGTGAGGCATTAGCCATCAGTAGAGCCACGTCCAGCATACTCTCTGCTGCACTCTTCTTATTGGCATAATGGTTCATGTTCAGAGGCCCCTCTCGCCTCCTCCAGCGGCCTCGCAGCGGGACCTGAACGCAAACACAAACCCTGACATCAGCATGACACAGAGAAAGACACGTAAGTGCAGGATTTCAGATTGATCTCTTATATTCCTTTATTAATGTCTCTATTATGGTAGACGCTGCCATGATAGAAATCTAAATTTTTAATTTTTTTTTAATTTCTAAAAACATTTTTTTACTTTCACTACTGTAACACACACTGCAAAAGCACCTGCTTTCATGCCCTGAAACTTGTGTAAACGTGGAATTTAAAAAGTTACTTTAACATAGAGAAAATGAAAGCACTCTGCCGCTGCCACCATACTGGATTTCATATAAATAGGTGATGGGCTGACTGGAAAGTATGTTTTCACTTTTTTAAGGAATACATGCAGGAATACAGCTGGATATGTGGGGATTGTTTTGCAGGCTATAAAATCTAATAATTACAAATTAGAGAAGTATGTCATCACAAACAGGGACAAAATTATTATCCAAAAACCCAGACTTGTGTAACACAATCTTTTTGTTTGCAATTGAAGATATGAATGGAAGTGAAAGTGGAACAGGAACACCCATGACTTAGAAGGGTCACTGAGTTGCCGACCAGGTCATACATCTGACACACAAGGGTGCTACAGTAGAAGGACCTCCACCCAAATACAATGGAAAAAGTGAGTAAAGATGCTTATCAGCATGTTACAAAGATCCCAAATACACCATACATAGCACATGTAAAAGCATGCACTCACAACAATGCACCTCACAGATATTATTATTAGATGATTGTTAAATATTCAATATTATTTCTTAAATAAATACAACAAAATATAAAATATGAAATAGTGTTGTGGAAAGTCAAAGGAATCAGAATTTCATGTGCCGTTAACACGAGATCGTGTCGAGGAATTCATTTCCCTGCATTTTGTGGCGCAGTAAAGAAAGGAGTTATGTTTGTCTTATGAGTGAAACGAGTCTGGCGAATTGTTAATTTAACACCACATTAGAAACATTACATCACAGGAACCCAGGGTCACTGTCGAGACCCCTGTTTCTCTTCATGTGAGTTGAGTTCAGCGCTCAGGGGTTTCATCTGGGTGGAGTGTAGTTCAGCAGTCCAACAATGCCACCCTTGTGCCCAGGTTGGCATCACCGTACGCTGAGGTTCAACTCAGCGCTCCTCTTTCTCCACCTCTGAAAACCTGCCAGGCCACAGAGGAAAAGGGTGCTCTTGTGGTAGACCAGCAGATGAGTGTGAGGATCACTGTGAGGGTGAACTGTCACCCACTATATGTCTCACTTTCACTTCTGTTACCATTACAGCTTCATTTTCACTTTTGAAGTTAAACTGCCTTCTTTCCCGAACGTTCCAAGGAGTGGTCATCTATCTTTGAATTTCCTTTTCTAAGGTCTTTCTCAGATTGTTTTTTCTTATGTGCTGAGGTTTTTGAGAGGAAGTTTTGCCTTGTCTTCTTAGCGAACTTGGCTTGGAAACGGACTCCCAGACATTATGTGTGATATTGGCTTCTACAAGTAAACTTGTCAGACAGAAAGCCTTCAGTTCAGACCAAAGATTCGCGACGAGACGAGCTGAAACTATGCTTGCAACTACTTGCAACGCTGAAGCACCCCTGGACGGCTCCAAATTCTCGACCCTCTCGTTTTTTTATGTTTTCGCCATTTCATCAATATTAAAAATGCAACTGTAGCAAGTAACTCACTATCACTATCGTCATTCATATTTTACGACGCTACAAATTATATCCAGCTGCAAAAAACACCTGAAAAGCCGGCAGTTACAACAGAAGTACAAAGAGTCGTTGCTATGGAAACCATACGCCGTCTCGTCTAGTCGCTTTGGTGTAAACTGGCAGACCAGCGCGTTTCAAGCAGTTTCAAGTTGTCTCATCGCAAATCTTTGGTCTGAACTGGCCTATACTCATCACTGTCCTATATATTTATTCATTTAACAGGGGAGCTTGTTACCAAGAACAAGAAATTACTGATAAATACAATTTGATTAGTGACACTTCAACTACAGCTGTTTCAAATTTCCAATGATCATTTCCCTGGCACTGAAGGTTATGTAAGCCCAGAAACAAGCAGGCCTGCAGCAAACAGTTATTTTTATTATCATTTAACCTGTATCAATTTTTCTTTAATTGTTAAGTCTGTTAAAAGAAAGAAAAAAGCCTTTCACAAGTTCCCAGATCCCGAGATGACATCCTCAAATTGTTTGTTTTGCCCAACTAACAATCAAAATGCCAAAGATATTTCCATTTAAAATGGTATAACATTTTATAAAATTACTTCAACAATTAATCTACTGTTTAAATAGCTGTAGATTAATTTTGTCAATTGACTAATCAATGAATTGACTAATAACAAACTAGTATACTGACCGTACAAAGGACCCTTTAAAAACTGACAATCATTAATGACCAGATAAAGTCTTTCTCTGTGGCTGGTTTGCCCACTGGCTTGGATAATTACCCACACCATTGTTTAAAACATACTCTAATTATACTGGAAAAACCTAAACAGATATAATTACATACACAAACTCGTACTACTGAGGTGACAAATGGGCCAGCATGGGTAGATGCACTAATGTAGCAGAAACTACAACATCTCTGACTGCAGCAGCAGCATTGTAGCTGTAATAAAAGTGTATTACACTCCTTTACATAAGTGAATCTGCAGTTAATCCCCGGTGACACAAGTTGTGGCTTTTTATTCTAGAGACCACTTCCCATTGAAAGTTTTGATAAAATGAACACTAAATGTACTTGGTTATATTATCCCACATTCATAGATGTTGTGCATTGAGGTTATCATTAGCGGTATTTTGGGGAAACATCTGACTCAACAGTAAAGACACTTGGACAGGCTTTCCTTATACAAAATGTATTGCTGAAGAGAATCGATGTAAGCCTGTATTTGTATTCCTGAGTGTGACCACATCACTGGCTGAGTTGACCCACTTGGATTCCTTTACAGAGCAATGATCGTACACCCACATGGTCCTCCTCTCTATCGTCTGTCATTATATTTAAACCGAGTCTTTGTAGATAACAGCAGAGGGACAGACGCAACACAAACACAAGTTAGCCTACTCTGTAAACTAGTGAAACGTTTAAATTAGCCCTGAAGTTAGAGCTAATCCAGAGCTCAGCTGCTGGCCGCTAACCGGTCACATTAGCTTAGTGAATTCAAAATACTCGACACTTTGTTCAGTTAGCTATCAAGACATCACAGGGATGTCTGAATGGATGAGAGAGATGGCAGCCACCCATTTCTCGTGTAGCCGATGAGTACCTCAAACTTGGACTGGCAAACGTGCCTGTGGGGATTTACCCTTGGCTGAGCCTGACCAGGATATTAGTGGTGGTTCAACATTACTGAACAAGAGGCTATGTGCTGCCCTTTGTAACGGGCACCGCTGTCTTACCTCCGCCTCGCCGTTTCGGTCAGCATCACCGTTCATTTCCAAGTTTTCCGTAGCCATCTTGTTAATAACCGCGTTATATCCCGAGTAGGTTGGTCACATTAAGTAGTGTGGGCTTTGAGAAAAGTCGGTGGTCCAGCCGGCGGGCTCGGGCACAGGCTGTTTATAAAAGCCTGCTGTGACGACAAGAGAGGGAAGAAAAGCTCCAGACTACCGCCCCTCCAACATGAGGGCGGCTGCCCTCAGAAAGCTGTGGCCTATTAGGAGAAGTGTGAGCAGGGCATGCTGCTCAGTAGCAATACTACTAACGGGGTTATTTCCCACACTTCAACTGAAAGCCTGATGTAATGTATATGAGCCAACTTGCCAAGCCGTGCTTTCGTTTAGACTGTACTCACAGACATAGCTACTCATTGACAGGCAACATGACTCTTTACTGCCGCCCTGCGTATTAATGCGGTATTGCACACTGGAGGCTCAAATCTGGAAAAAGTATAGATGCTATAAAGCATGCTATAGTTTGTCCTATTTTGATTAAACCCAAATGTGTTTAAGGATATGCAACATGTAAACACAATGTCAACTGGAATATTACAGGTATTAAAATTATGTTTTGTCGCAGAGACCACATTAGGGCCTATACCATTTCAGTTTTTGATTGCGCTTTGGTAGTGCATATTACAGAAAGAAATGTTAGAAATACATTACTGTATATTAATTGGTGCATAGACAGCCTAGAGTCCTTTGGGGCCCCTGGAGGTCTAGGCCCCCCAGAGTCATTTTTCCTGTTTTTTAATCCAATATAAATTGATTACAACATGGGGAATATTGTAAGATAAATTTTAGTTAATTATTACATGATAATGATCTTCACCTTTACACTAATAATACCAAGTCAAAGTACAGAAGAAAACCAGGAGTTCTTTAGAGATTAAGCAATTATACCACAAGAGTTCATTTTATTCCTGTGTCATACATGACACTTAAGAGAGAAAGCTTGTACGAGTGGTAATGGTACTATACGCATGTTACTAAAACTATCTAACTACTTTCTCCACCAAGTCATATCCTTTAAGATTATATGTATTTTAAGCAAAGTTGACAAAGCAAGAAAACAGCAGTCAGTATCTTCTCCAATGAAAAACATGTGGCCATGTGTCACCAGAAAGTGAGACCCAGTGAATAATAGGATGGCCAGACACCAATTGTCACGGTTTCACATTGCAAACCGGACCTCCGAGGCCTGACCACACCCACCAACTGGTTCCTATTATTTCCACGGTTTCCCTGGTGATCTGGGCATGTCTGTCCCTCAAGATTGACCCAATAAAATTCAAAACTGTCCCTTTTATAGGTTGATCCTTGTGGAGAAAAAGAATACTTTTGAGGCCTTAAGTGAGAATTTTGACCTCTCTGTTCTTGCCCTAAGTATCTCGTTTCCCTCTCTTCAAATGTTATGATTCTGTGTTATAAAACATACCAGTAAAAGTTAAAAAGAGATACATGTGTCAAGCCTGAAACAGAGCAGATAATGACAATGTGGCTTTCCTAACCTCCACCTCTGACCTTTGTGTTAGCCAGAATTAAAAAAACAGCTTCTGTATTTATTCCATGTATTATCTTTATGTATTTAAACTATACTTTTGTAAAGGTGATACAAAGTTGCACAACAGGGACAAACTTTAAAAGATGAATACCTTCCTCACTCTACATTATAGCAATTTGTTACCATAACTCACTAAACTAAACCCACCCAAAGCAACTCTGGAAAGTTGTGGATGATAGCGAATTTCTCTACCAAGGTATATTTACTAGATTTACTTCATTGTAATCAGGCTGAGAGGAAATGTTCTTATTAGAATTGGAAAATATAATTTATATGATACATTTTGTAATATCAATGGAAGGTCAGCATTAAGTGGATTTAAGACAAAGCTTCAGTGTTTCAACTCTTTAAGGGTCTTTATTAAAGGGTGTGATACAGGGTATGAAATGCACTTTTAATAAAGTCTTCCTGGGCTTACCTACATAATTACTGAAGACATAATCATAATTAATACATAATCAAACTGGTTTATGTTACAAGAAACATAAGAAAAGGCATTAGAAAATGTGGTAGTCTATATTTGTTCCACTTTTTAAAATAGACTTAATTTTATTGGCGGATGTTTTCCTTGTGATAAGATTTTGAAGGTAGCCTTTTAAAAAATGTATTTAGGCTCTTTATTTCACATACTCACATGGAATTATGTAAAATAACAACAGCAACATTTTTACAACTGCAGTAAAAGTGTGCAGGGATTTGAGAAAGTAGGAAAACTAGTAGTATAAAAGGGATACAAGAAGCCTTTCCTCCAACAATAATATAATTCAGGAATAATTCTAAAACACAGAGTGATTGAAAACACTGTATGCAGTGTGTTTCATAGCGAAAACATTTCATTTTCTTAATAACGGCTGATGGAGTCTCATTCCTCAGCCTCCCTGCACGGGGGTCCATGTGGATGAGTAATATTAAGATGGGGTCCGGTGCGTCTTATCCGGTAGCCCATAATTCCTTGCAGCGTCCCTTTTGCTCGGTAGGCTTTAACACGCACACCTTCCCATTGGAGGCTTAGCGCGTCACGATGAGGGCGGACAGTGGTGTGGTCCACGCAGCCTGTGTCAGGGGAGGCTGAGGGTGCCGCCTAAAAGCGTGCCGAGTTATTGGATACGTGTTGTTGCTAGGGGCGTGGGTTGTGCCGTGAAATATTCCAGTTTTTCCCAAACCTGAAAGACATTAAATGTAGGAAGACAACAGTCGTATCAGCTGGACGAGAGAAGCGCTGAGAGCCGCCTGCTCCAACCAACCGGAGGGACACCGTGCCGCAGTGGGCATAATCTGATAAGCGCTTCATCCTGCACGCGCTCCAGGATAACACTATGGAGAGAAATTAAATATGCGATTAATTAAAGGAACAATGCGGAGAAGCTGAGGTCACACTTCTCGGAACTTATTCAGATTTTCACCCGGAACACCTGCCACTTATTTGCATCAGCCGGATAAGACTCGGTGAGTCTTTACAGAGGATGACAGCTGCGCACTTGGTCGTCCCGTGATGTGTCTTCGGAGGGATTAGTGAGTAGCTACAGCCTAAACACCCTGGCCTGTCCACTGTAGGCCAGTCATCTCTCTGCGGAACAAATCACATTTTTATAGTAGGCTATGCGCTGGAGCGGGGACCTTATGCAATGTGGAGGAAACTGTTTACTTGAGCTCATAGGTTGAACTGGCAATGACATCAGGTTTAACTTGAATAGCTCTCTGTGCTGTATAGCCTATTGCAGCAAGGTGGGCCAGGGCGTGAGGTGGCAAGGAGCAATGCACGCATCCTCCGAGCTGGACATTTTGTGGGGATGCTCTGTGTCCTAAACAAATTCAAGGCATAAGGCCATACATCCTGAGCTGGCGAACTGCGTCACTGCATGCGAGTGTTGCAGGTAGGCAGCAAACTCTCCCACCGCCGGGAGAGGAGCGTGCTCATCATCCTCCCATACACAATGTCGCCGGGAAGTGTTTAACAAGTTACCGAGGATGGATTCGGCGGACGATTCCAGAAAAGATCCGCCACTGGGATCCACATTTTCCTCGGCACCCAATTTAGACTCGGACATTAATGCAAATGCCCGTAGGCCTATTTATGAGAATGGGACAGACCACAATGTCAACATCCAAAACGGAGCCCTGCGGGGTTCGAGTGACCCCAGCGCGTACCCGTCCACGGACTACCAGGGGCTGATCCGCCAGAGGTTCATCCGGCGGAGCTTGTGGGTGTCAGACTCCGAGGAGCAGCCGGTGGACACACCGGAGTGTGTCAACAGCATCCCGGTGCTCAACATTGACCTGCGGACCATCGTTGATCGGAGTCGGACCCGGGTTCTGCAGGGAGCCAGGCTGGGCCTCCAGGAGACTTCAAGCACGGAGAGCCAGGTGGGGCTGAAGGACAGCGCCACAGGGAGCGCGAGCGCCGATGAGCAGAGGGGAGACAGGAGCGAGGCCGAGCCGAAGGCAGAGGTTGTGCCCCCGGATGTCACAGGTAAAGCAGGAAGTGACGAGAACGAAGAGGAGCCCGGGATGAAGGCTGTGTCCACTTCACCTGGGGGGCGTTTCCTCAAGTTTGACATTGAGCTGGGGAGAGGGTCCTTCAAGACCGTCTATAAAGGTCTTGACACCGACACCTGGGTCGAAGTGGCATGGTGTGAACTCCAGGTGGGTTCACTGATCATACAACTCCAACACAAATCCGCCAATAACAGGCCTGATCTCTGGGATCTATAGCACTGTGTGTAGTTTGTTTAAAAAAAAAACTTGCCCATAAAATCAGTCCTTTGTCAGTGGGCAGTCTTGTGCACAGGTTGCCAACATTTGGTCCAGGGGACACTCTTTCTGGTAACTTCATTTCTTTTCTGATCATATGACCACCGAGACGCATACCAGATCATATCTAACAAACTGTCAGGTTCTCTCAGCTAGGATATTGTTAATGAAGCGTCCATGACACTTTACACTGCTAAAATGACATTACCTGCTTATAGGTGCCTTAACATCCCAGAAAAAAACATAATAATACACAGAATAATCTGACAATTATTCTGTGTATTATTATGTTCTTTTGTTGTTGTCTCTTACTAGGTTCAGCCACCTGCCATTCAGGAGCAGGGTGAAATTGATGAACCAGTCAGCAGCAGGCATTATGTTACATACTTTCTTATTGATGATAGGTTTTTTTTTTTTAACAAAAGAAAAGTTCTGTTCTATTGTTTTTATAATCTCACACTGCTGAAGCGTAATGCCGTGCAGCAGATGAGATACTGTGATACCCCATTCTGTTTTCCATAATGTTGTTGTTAATGACCCATCATTTAAATATTTGTTACTGAGGAAAAGTGTCATTCAGAGTATTGCTACAGGGCAGGGTGAGGAGGAAGAGACTGTCTGTCAGTCATGTAGCTTTTTACTTCTTGTCAGCGCTCACACTGCACCAGCTTTCTCTCTCATAAAGCCTATTCAGTCTTTATGCACAGAGTCAGCAGATGAACTGGAGACACTGTAGTTAGTCTGAATTTTAGCATGGGGCTCATATAAACACATGGCTTCATATCAGTGACAGTTTACTGTATCAGTAATCTGTGTATGTGGTAATCTAAGGATCAGTTTAGATGCTATCCATGTGATATACAGATTAGCCTGTAGACAGACCTGTAGACAGTGGTTGCCCTTTCAGGGCTCAAAATGTGCTAAGCTTTTGCAGTCTGTCCAGAGCAAATAACTGCCAGGTGAAAACACTAAATGAAGTACCATACTGATGTGAGAATTACTACCTTTATACAGTATTCTCCGATAAAACAGAGGCAGCTGGTTTTTAAACAGATTATGCGGTGGACACATACACGGGCTTAGATTTCAACAAAACCAGTGTGTGTGTTCTTTTTAAAGTTTCTGATATGCGAGGAAACGTTTTTAATTTCCTCCCAAATCAATATCAATTTCACATCTTTGTTATATATTTACTATTGCTATTGTCCTAAGAATTTATAAAATACTTTCTTTTCTTATGAGTTCCTGGAAAGGCATGTTTATTTAACTGCCTTAAGAATATAAACAACCTATTAAACCAAATAATCCAGCAAATAATTTCACCAAACTTTGATTAGCTGTTTTGTTGTTGTATTGTTTTAGTCAATGCGCTGACTGGTACTTGGTATACTGGGGTTAAGACGTTCATAAAGGCCAAAAAAAAATCAAGCTGATTCAGGCTGAGTCAGCACCTCAACGTCATTTTACGAACCTTTAATTTACAAACATTAGTGACTTTGAGGCACAGCCCTGCAGCAGGATTTTATAGATTTAGTGCGGCTTCAGAACAAACAGAGCTGATGCTTTTCTTAGGTCTTCCGACTCTTGCAGAATCCAGGTTCACCCTGTCCTGCCCGAGGGAATAAGTAATACAAATTACAGCCCAACTCAATCAGGTTCAAACATAGAATTAAATCACTTTTACGTTGTGCTTATCTCACAGCTCTTTTTGGCAACAACACCGGTCCAGATTCCAGCGAGGCGAGGACACTGAAGTTCTCTGTTTTGTTAATGTTAGTACCATAATATACATGTAATGAGGTTCATTTGGATGTGAAACTTCAATCAGTCCTCGTAGAAATTAAGTGTGCACAAGGTAATTCATTGTCTCCTGGTTACATCCCACGTTTCAGCCTTGGTTCTCTGCTTTCATAACTTGAATTTAATAAGGCAGTATTAAGTACTCAGTATTGCTCATATTGGAGTAAAACATTAACTTAAGTTTTCAAGTCTTCATTGGGGATTTAAAGTGTGCCTAAAGCTTTTTTCAGTATTCCTGGTCATCTGTCAAGAGAGAAACCAACCACTGGTATTTTTAAACACTTCTACATTATTAAGTGAAGTTTCTAGAGGAAGAGTACACTTTTTTTGTGTATCAGGAAAGGGCATGTATCATGCATGATGATCTCTACAGCAAGTCTATATGTACAGTGTGAGTGTGTACTTGTGTCTGAGCAGGTTCTAGTGATGATTCAACCATTCTGTCCCTAGAGGTGAGGCCTTGCCCTTCAGAGCTTCTGTGCCTGTGTGCCTCGCTCACAAAAAGCCACTGTAACTCAAATCGTGGGCCTTTACTCTCTGTGTACTGTTAGTGTGTTTAAGACTGAGAGTGAGACAGCAGAAAACATACATGCTCATAGAAAGATTTATAAATCAGATTTGAAGAGGAGTAGGTGCCTGGTGTCAAGCAAACCAGCCTGCTAGTCTTGTTACTTATTTATCCACTAAATGATGATCAAACATCTGCTGAGCAAGCTGTTTTCCCGAAATTAGCAAATCATGCAACATGATTTAGTAAAACGCCAAAATACTACGACTTTGAGATCCGTGTCTCACTGTTGTATTATTTGTCTTGTTTGATTTCTTGGTAATGAATACTAAACATGGATTTATACCCCTGTGGTATTACCACACAGATGTGTCTGGAGAGTGAATCCTGCTGATGCAGCCCTCTGCACCAAGACAGAGAGAGAGAGAGAGAGAGAGAGAGAGGGTGGGTTCAGCTAAGGACAAGCGTGTAAGACGTGTAGTATTTGATACACAGCAAAACAAGAGTTCTATATTTATACTAATTGCAGCGTTGTGTCCTCACCCCTCCACACTAACATTAGATACAAATATCAGTGCTGTTAATGTATTTTCTTACTCAGTTTTTATTGTGCAAAGTGAAGTCTCTGTAAAGCAGAATCTGTGTTGCAAGTGCCACACCCTGCTTAGATCCTCTCTCTGCAAAGAATCAGTCATAATCTGTATGTAAACTGACTAGAAAGTTGGACAATATGGGCAGAGAGATGAGACAAACTCAAGTATATTTGTTCTTAATAAGAATCAGCATTATAAATGTAGCTAAAGCGGGAGGCGTATCCTTCACAATGCTGCACGTAATCTAAGACGCATTAGGCTGCGCACTGCATAGGTCACTATGGGCTGTGAATGAAATCTGATCCCCCAGCATCAGTCAATAATCAATGCCAAGAGATGTACAGTAGGTTATTGTGCATTCCAGACATTTAAAACACTAAATGCACCCTCATCATTACCATTAAAGTGTGTATATTAAGACAGCTGGAGAGAAAATCTGGAGGTCATGTAGCATTTGTCGTGGCTGAAACCGTTGGGTTGTATCTGCCATGCTGACTGGAGAGAAACAGAAATGTAGAGGATGTTCGCTGTCAGCTGTTTTACTATTTATACAACAGTTCAGGGAAAGCAGGGGCCAAAATATTGATCCAGTATACACGGACTCACCCAGGCTTGTATACTCAAAGATGTAAGATTTAAACTCTGAAGAATTGTACACTGTCACTATATCAAAGTTTTTCTTGATGTTTTGGGCTTTGTGATGGAAAATGATGTATCTCCAGCTTGCCCTTATAAACTCTTAATGGTCTTTTTTTTTTGTTCCAGCAGCACATTTGGCATTTACTGATTAAAAATGCAGTTTAATCTTTTGTTTATCTGTCATGACAGATGTGTTTGTCTCTGTATTACACCAGATTAAATAAGGCTTACTCTGAAAATGTAGTTAGGATTCCATTCATAGCTGTGAGGTGTTTTAGTGCTGTGTGCTTTATACACTGTGGTGATTAAAAAAAAAAAGATTACATGGTCCAGACCCCCATGTTTACCCACTCAAAATGCCAAAGTTGTGTTCACCCTAAACATGAGCCGCAGGCAATTCTAACAGCTCCACTCCTGAAGCAACACCTGACTATTTAAAGGAGGTTGAAAAGATATTGTATCTCTTCCATTACCACTTTATATAAGAAAAACACTGAAACTGATGATGATTCAGCCCCTCCTTCCTCCTCCTCCACCCCTCAAACTTGTTAAATTTGGACTAATTGACCACTGCTGGAGCTTCTCCTCTGATAAGTCTCAAGAATACTGAAAAACAAAAAAATGAGTGGGCGAACATGGAATTAATTATTTCTCATTTTTAAAAAATGATTTGTCTTGTTCCATTTTCCCCAGGAACGGAAACTGTCCAAAGCTGAGAGACAGAGGTTCAAAGAGGAGGCAGAGATGTTGAAGGCTCTCCAGCATCCCAACATTGTGCGATTTTATGACTTCTGGGAATCACCGGTCAAAGGGAAGAAGTGCATCGTTCTGGTGACAGAGCTAATGACCTCAGGGACACTAAAAACGTGAGAATCAATATGAAAATACAAGAAAAACATTTTCTAATTAATTATCTTTACTGGTATGGTTTGAGATATCTTGGTATGCTCTCCACCTTAGCTCAAATGTGTCCTTTTCAACCTCATACCTGACTGTAAATCACTGATCGTAAGACGCAAATATTAGTCTCTTATTGCTGCTTCTATTAGTCCGTTTAACTTTAATGACCATTAGACTGTCTACAGCATGTGTATCAAGTTTCATACCAGTTGAATGACAACATTACAGTAAATCTAATGCTAGACCGTTAGAGAGACTGAAACTCCGAGATGTTCATGTTAAAAAAAAAAAAAAAGAATAATTGTGATTTTAGCATTGTTTTTCTTGATTAAAACGTAATTAGCAAAACAAATGAATCCAACACATAGTATGGGTAAAAATCAAACAGTCAGTATGAGGGGATTAGTTTGAGAATAGAAAAGTCATCTGGGATTCATATTGACTGTGTGTTTGCAGCTTATGCTTAATGAAAGCAATAACAATTTGCAACAGAGAAGCAGCTCAATGAAAACATTTTACCAGCACAGTGACCTGTGGGGACAGACCTTCATGTGTCAATTTGTCTATAACCATTCAATGCCTTTACCTGGTGATAACTGGAACATCTCTATCATGGTATATTTATCCTCCCACAGGTATCTGAAGCGTTTTAAGGTGATGAAGCCTAAAGTTCTTAGGAGCTGGTGCCGGCAGATTCTCAAAGGCCTCCACTTCCTCCACACGAGGACTCCTCCAATCATCCACAGAGATCTCAAGTGCGACAACATCTTCATCACTGGTCCTACAGGCTCTGTCAAAATAGGAGACCTGGGCCTGGCAACGCTGAAGAGGGCCTCCTTTGCTAAAAGTGTTATTGGTTAGTCATCAGTTAGTTGGCAAGATGCTGTTTTATTGAATTGTGACTAACAGAATATTTATTTTAAACCTGCAATCATTTTTTGGGCATTCAGGGGCAGCGGAAACAAGCAAGTGAACACAACACTGACATATTACCTTCTAAGGTAAACTTGTTGCTTATTTACACTTCCAGCAGATGCAGAGCAACATTAGCGTTAATTTGGAATCTTGATTCTGGTAACCTGATGAATGTAAGTCCCAGTAACAACGCTCCTTTTAGCTCTGTTTTGGTCTCCACCAACTCCTGAGGGAAATATCTGGCTCTTTAGCTGCTAAATGCTCCACCAGGTAGTCGCTAACGTTGTCTGTCTGCTGGTTGGTGCTGGACAGGTAGTGTACAGTGGGTTTTTAGAGCTTTTTCACTGAAAACAGCTGCCTGCTGCGCCTGAGAACAGTGCTGATGAGAGAGGTGAGAGTGCCAAAACAGTGAAGTTGTGAGCCCAAAAACCAAAACATTGACCTGAAAGACACGAGTTGAGGGGAACTGCAGAGTTGAGTGATATTTCTCTTTGAGTTTGTGATCCGTTATTAATACAGAAATATTGATTATAGCTATTTTAAACACTAAATAATACATTTATCTATTTCGAAATCAGTTTTTCCATAGGCCATTTGAAATGGTACTAGCTCACATTTTTATTAAACTACAAACTTATATGTTATTTTATTAAATGTTACAGACAAGTATGACTAGAAAAGACTAGGAAATAAGTGTACTTTAGGACAGCCAATAGCCTTTATTTAAGCCCACCATAATTTGATCAGTTTTCTCAAATAGTTCAATGCTAAAGAATCATAAAACAGATATTTTTGAGAAAGAGTGACATCATATTATTGTGTTAAAGTTGCACCGAACACCCAACATTTGCATTTTTTACTTTTCAATTAATTATCTGTCATTTGAGTGATTAGAAAATTCTTGGAATCAGGATTAAGCAGCTGTGTTGGATTTCAGTTCTAGACGCTGGCATTGATCCCACTGAAATAGGACGAAACACTGATAACCGCATGCACGTTTATAATTGATCTCCCTCTCTTGCATCAATTCTCCAGGCACTCCAGAGTTCATGGCCCCAGAGATGTATGAGGAGCACTATGATGAGGCTGTGGATGTCTACGCCTTTGGGATGTGTATGCTGGAGATGGCCACCTCAGAATACCCCTACTCCGAGTGTCAAAATGCTGCTCAGATTTACCGCAAAGTCACCAGTGTGAGTTCACGTTTGAAGCTGCTCTGCCATTGCTATTACAACTGTTTCAGTCAATGTTAGAAACATTTTTGAAGACTTGGCTTGTTTACCACACATTTCTTCTTAATTCTTATTTCTCCTGACAATAACATAATGTATATCATTTTTTTAACTGTTCAACTAAATAAATCAAGTCCTAAAATCTTGTATTTAGACTGACCAGCAGCCAAAACACAACCAGTATTCAATTTATAGTGATGAAAAGGATAACAAAGGCTAATATTCACCTTTTGCTGGACAGCAGTCGCTGTGGCTACAAAATGACAGCGATGGAATAATGCTAAATGCTAAACTATGGTTAAACTACTGTTTATCATTTAGCTAAAATGCTAAATGCTAGCTAAAATGCTAAATGTTAGAATAGCACAGGTGGAGGAGAGTCGTTAAGTCAGCGAACTAACCCAGCAATATTTAACTATAGTTTGCTAACATAAGCTAACATTAGCCACCAAAACTGCTTGTCATACCAGAGCAAGTAAGGCTGTAGCAGCATTAAATTGAGTAAAGGGGCATTTAATTTCTTAGGAATTCAACTTTGGTGTTGAAATGTTTGGTATTTTTATTTTAAAAATGACTCCTGCAGTGAGTCAGTTATCATATTATCAGTTCTTCTTGGGTTGACTAATCACTCAACTAATTGTTTCAGCACTCCTAAAGTCCTCTTGTACAGCTTCTTAATCCCCAGAGTTGAGATGCTAGAAAATGTGTTTTGGACAGTCTGTTAATGTTTTTTACACTGCAGACAGTAAGGCATTACTTCCTCTGTTATGCAGTCAGGTGCTAAGTACTGCTGTTTTGAGTGTGTCAGTTGGGGAGCTGAGACATATCATTGCCTGTTTGTTTTGCAGGGAGTGAAACCTGCCAGCTACAGTAAAGTCAGTGACCCAGAAATTAAGGAAATAATCGGGGAATGTATCTGTCACAGATGGGAAGAAAGGTAAGTGGACCAGGACCTTTGACAGCGTCTCAGGGCTCATGACGCATTTTGTATGTTGGTAGAGGTTGACCCGTACCATAACACCGCGTTGTTTTGTTTCTGTTCCTGCAGTGTGACGTTAATGCCAATATTTGGCTCTGGCACAGTTGTTGTGATGCTGTGTGTTGTGCGTAGATAGGTTTTACTGTCTCAGTGCCCTTTAGTTCAGGTCAGAAGCTGGTGTTTTGTGTATTTCCTGCAGGTACTCCATCAAGGACCTCCTGAACCATGCATTCTTTGCAGAGGATACAGGCGTGAGAGTGGAGCTCAATGAAGAGGATGATGGGAAGAAATCATCTATTGCTCTGAAGCTGTGGGTTGAGGATACTAAAAAGCTGAAGGGGAAGTACAAGGACACTGGTGCCATTGAGTTTACCTTTGACTTGGTGAGCGAGGTCCCAGAGGTCGTTGCCCAAGAAATGGTAAACAAATATTTTGAGTTACTGAAAGAATCTTTGTATTTGGAAAATGTAAACAGACAACAGTTGTAGAGTCTGACTGTTTATTATTATTGTGTTTTACTAAGTGGGTAGCAGTTAGAGGTCTGAAACCAGGTGTTCCAAGGAAAGGACTGATCACCTTTTCTTTAGACTGCTTTGGATGCCTCTGCTCTCTTTTGACCTTGGCTTTTGTTGGTATTGGCCAGACTGCACTCTGTCCACAAGCTGGCTTCATTTGTTGACTCGGCCATAGCCATGGAAAATACTAATTTCTGATTGGCTGGCAGCTGTCTGTTAAAATCTATTGGCACTTCAAAAAGGGCCTAACCATGGGTTTAAATGGCTACAAACAAACTTATATAAATTATGGATGATGATCTGAACAAAATTTCTCGTTTTGCAATGAGGTCCTTTTGATACATCAGGAGAACTTGTTGTGGATTATTACCTATGTAGTATCATTCCACTACATACTGTAGGTTCCTGTATGTAGACTAAGTGTCTTGTAATAACACAGCCTCAGGCGCTTTTAATTAGGTGTAATGTAACTGGGAGTTGGTTAGTGGTTATGTCTGTAATGATAGACTTGAGGCATGTACTGTATTGATTGAAACTAGAGCAACTGATCAGTTGATCTTTGCTATTCCCTGCAAACTTATGAGAAGGCAGTTCTTTGTGCTTCGGGGGAAGAATATAATGCAGATTTGTTGATTTATTCTATAAGGTGTTGAATTACAACCTTGACTTAGTTTGTTCTGAGCTGCAGCGAGCGTCTTACTTGTGTCCTGTAGGTGGAATCAGGTTTTTTCCTGGACTGCGATGTGAAGGTAGTTGGGAAGTCCATCCGAGACCGCGTGGCTCTCATCAAATGGAGGAGGGAGCGGACTGTCTCACCAGGAAATGGCGAGGCGGCTGTGAAGAAGACGCAGCAGAACCTACTGCAGGTGCCCGGTGCCGGTGTACCACAGACGGCCACATTAGCTACGACAGATTATGAGGACCAAGAGGTGGAGCAGCAGACCCTGATTTGCGCTGTGCCAGCCACCACGTCTACCACATGTGAGAACCTGCAATTAGAAGCACACATGAATGTACCGTATATCATCTAACCACTGTTAGAACTCACTCAGCCATTAACAGGAAATGACACTGACTATGACTTAAAATGGTGAAATTGGTATTTGTGAATGAGAGAACCAGAGAAAAGGCGACTGTAGCATCTGAGTAACACCTATTAGTCAGCAATGAGACATCATCATCCAGCTTTTGAATTTTAATGAGATGCTGCTACTCCTCTCCTCCCCCTGCCCTTCCTCAGTGTCTGTCCTTCTTATAGAGGGCATCGTGGTGAATTATAATGTTTTATTCCCTCTGTTATTACAGCTGACAGTGGAGTGAGCTCTACCATGCAATTAGATGATCTAAACAATCAGCAAAATGGCCTCTACCAGTCACTCCCAGAGCCCATTTCCACAGCTCAGATGATCTACAGTCCTCCTGCACACGCTGACCCTCAACTGCACCCGGGGCCCTACCAGCAACCCACAGCACAGGCCTCACATGAAAACTTCCCACAAACATCCACTCAATTACACCAGGGAGCCTACCAGCAAACCACAAGTCAGCTGCATCCTGGGGCCTATCAACAACCTGCAGCACAACTGCACCAGGGGCCTTATCAGTCTCAAACAGTGAGTGAAAACATTTCTTATTTCTGTGGAAACTTTCTAAAATCTTTCATTTTGTTTTGTTTTTATTGAGTTGTTTTCTGAAATAACATTTTTCTTTTCTTTTTTGGAATGATACCTGATCAGCGTCATAACAGTGATCCTTTTGTATGCCATAACAACCTGCTCATCGCTGAGAGCACAATGTGTTTTAGACGTGGAAGCACATCCTTGGTTGAGATGTTACGGTGTAGGACACACTCTCACACTAAGACAATGAATCCAAGCCCCTGTCTGTGTCTGTCACAGGATCTGGCTTCAACAAATAGCACAGAGAACCCAGTGCATGCCAGAGACTTCCTGTCCTCTAACTTTGCCCAAAATCCATCATTATTGTCTCCTCTCTTGCCCCCACATCAAAACTATCATCATGACTCAGCGAGTCATTTCACTTCACCTCTCCTTCCCTTGAATTTACAACCACCCTCAGAGCTCCGTCTGAGCGTCCCACGCAGCCCACAGCCCCACCGCCACTGCAAGGCTTGCATGTCTCTCCTCCTGAGGGATAGGACAAAGGGAGGTGGATCTCTGGGACACACACTTACAGGCTCTTTATCCACATCCGCCCAGTTTACTTCAGTCTCTAAGCCAGGCTCACCCACATCACCTCATCTGGCAAGGTCTCCTCCAGTCACTCTAGCTCCTCCTTTGGCCTCACCCTCTCCCCCATCATCAAACAGTCAACCAAACCTGGTGACTTCACCTTCACATCTTTTCCCACCTTCACAAGTTGGGCTCCCACAGAGTGTGTATGAAGGTGGAGATCTCACTCTTCTCAACCACTGTCTCCACCACATCGTCAGTCGCAGGACCAGTTCCCCCACCCTCTCATCTAATCATCCAATGCACAGCCACGGGGAGGTTGGGGGTACTACCTCCTCAGTGGTTGAGCAGAGCCTGGATTCCTCGCTCTTCTCTAGCCCAAATCTGGACAGGAATCTGCTGTTATCCCCACATGACAGTGAAGGCAGACCAGATCCACTGGTAGGTTAGAGAAGCTTCATGTAGGCTAAATCCTGCCATAGCAGCAGCCTGCTGTATCTTTCATGATTCTGCCAGCTGCTTCGCTCCTCTGGCCTTTCCGTGACGGTAGCAAAGCCAGCCCAACAGCCAGTCTCTGCTCGTGCCTAATCCAAAATAAGGGTATAAATTCTGGTTTCTGTTTTAGATAAGTTTGGTTGTAAAATATCAGAAACATGTGGCATCGTACGAAATAATGTGCTAGCACAGTGTTCGGCAGTATGCCTGACGAAAGATTGACGCTATAACTTCCCTTTTCCATTTTAGCTTGCCTTATTAAACCTTGCCAGCTGCTAAAAAACATCCCTCTCTACTTTCTTGCTTATGACCACCCCTGCTTTGACACACTGAACATTTTAACCTTGAGCGTCATTTGTTGAAGCAAATATACAAACATGATCATGTCGTATTATACCTAAAAACAGGGTCAGACAAGTGGGATCTCTCTTATGTGTTTCCGACAGACAGTTTCTGCTCCAGCTACGCCGGCCCCTATTGTGCACCAGAGTAGACAGACAGCACAGAGCTTCCCAGCTGCAGCCCCCACTCCACAGCCGCAGCTTACTGCCCAACCGAGCCAGGAGCAGGTACTGCATGAATCTAACTGCGACAGGCCCTGGCAACAGCTGTAGGGAGACAGATAAATGCAGAATTAGGACGCAAAAGTTTGGAAAATACCCGTTACAGTCCACTCAGAGCTGCCTAAGATCGTGTTAATATAAGGGTGTTTGGATTGCTGGTTGATCTAAACTAAACAGCAGATTTCTGTGGTCTAGCTATATGCATACAGGCTGCTCCATTAAGGCTGAACATCAACTGTATGATTATTAATGGTTCTTAATGCTTGTTGGCATCCAAAATTACTAATTCTGTCGTGGGCATTCATTGTCTATGTATGCTATAGTTAACTAAAACATGCAGAAAATTAGTGGCACCAGCCATCTGAAAACACACTATTTGTAGGGCATCTGTGTGTTAGGTGGGTAGAAAGTGCATCTGATGTCCCCTTTTAAATGCTTCATCATGTACTGTATATCTGTATATCTCTGTGTGTGTATATGTGAATGGCTTTTCATGTGGTTTGTGTTTCTTTCCCATTTGTCTTTCCTCCCTTTAGTGCCATCTCCAACCAGCTGCTGTCCTGCCCCAGGTAGAGCCATCATCTCTTATAACTTACTGCAGGCTACAGTACATACTCTGCAAACCACACAGAATAATTGAATCGCATTAAGTCTACATGCCCTGCAGCTCACTTTTATTGAAGTGGAGCTTTTAGACCAGATTATCTTGTCAGTTTAATTCAGAATTAGTTTGTATTTCCATCACAGAATTCATACTCTCCAGTCAAAGTGGTAAAACAAATGTTTGATTTCCTTCCTTAGCTGTTATCTGCTGACCAGCCTACATCTCACCTGAGTCCTCCTGACATATCTACCAGTTTTCCACAGTCAGTCTCCAATGCTCCCCCACTCCTGCCCCTGCAGGTCAGCACACAGGTGCGTTGTGGTAGCCTTAGAAACACAAGATCAAACTAAGGTAGAGACAGAATTTGATATAAACATCCTACAGGTTAGGTATAGGTTAGAGGGCTGAGTCATACATAAAGGGCCTGTGTGAATGCCATTTCTATCGACTGGTTGTCTTTGTTCATTTTATATCATTTTCCCTTTTTCTTTCCCAGTTTCCCTCACCATATCCTGTTGTTCAAACAGGGGTCCTCCAGCCCCCTCCCTTCCCCCCAGGTCCTCTGCCATGTGCCTACAGCAGCAGTGGCCCTCCTATGTTTAGCTCCCACTACTCACCTTCACGCCACCATCCCTCCCTTCCTCTGACCCCTCATGTTGTCTTGCCCTCTCTACCTACTCTCGGCACCCCTCAGACCCCTCTGTCCACACCTCAGCATGTGCCCAATGTGGCACTCCCTATTCCACTTTTTGCCATGGCCATGTCCCCTGCAATGCCCCAGCAGCAGGGCGGCCCTCCCACATCTCAGACAAACCTTGGTAGCTTCCATACCACCCATCCCTTACCTCTCTCCCAGGTACAACCCACCCCATACCCCGCCCCCTACCCTGAGCAGGAACTGGCTGGGCAGCCTGTCCAGGTGAATATGTGACTCAGTTCTCACTGTAATGGTTGGGTCATGGGAAATCTGTAATACTAAGGTGGCAATGTGTCTTAACTGTTGGTATAATGCATGCAGGGCATGCGTTTGGGGATTTAGAGTTGAACTATATTTGTATTAACGATGAACAATTCCCTAAATGTGCAATTCTTTCCAGGTACAGAGGATTGCACCACAGGGGAATTTGGGAGATGTTCACATTTTGGCTCCGGTCCACCCTGAATTGCCTGCTGTTCAGACTCCTCTCTGGGGAAGCAGTGTAGATGCAGAAACTACTGCAGCTGGCCTAGACTCAACTGTAGCCCCTACAGTTCCAGCTCCTGTCCCAGCCCCAGCCTCAATCTCAGTCTCAGCTACAGCCCAGGTCGACACTCAAGCCCCAGCACAAAACCAACCACCAGTCCCTGTGTCAGCTCAAGCTGCAGTCATGCCTCAAACTCAAGCTTCAACCCTTGTTAAAGCCCCAACTTCAGCCCCAATCGAAGTTCCAACAGCAGTGCAAGCTCCAGCCTCCGCCCCAGTTCAAGCACCAGTCTCTGCACCGGGTCCCACCTTTGAACCACCAAAAAGCTCAGACACATCTTTTGCAATTGGTGAACTCTCAGTCCCAGGTTTAGCCTCGGCCCCAATCCCTGCCACACTGCCAGCCCCAGTTCAATCTGCAGCTCATGCTCCAGCTCCTGTCGCAGCTTCAGTCCCAGCTCCAGTTCTGCAGCCTGCTGGCAGCCAGACAACAGTCTCAGTGTCTGAGTGTGCCAGCCAGGCCACAACTCAGCAAAACTTCGAGTCGACATCTGCATCTAGCACCCTTCAACAAGAGCCCTGTGTAGAGGTAGGGATAAAGCCAAAGTTTGTACATTTTCGAGTATAAAATTGATCTATACGCATTCATCTTCTTAAAAATGTTGCATTTGCCCTGCATCAGCAACATCTAATTGTTACTCAGAAAGCATGTTCAAACCTTTCAAATTACATTCACATCCGTTTTATATCTCCATCCCATCTTGAAACCAGCCTCTCTATTTGATACTAAAATAACCCTTCAAAAAGTTCAAGGTCAAAAGCTGATAGCACACATTACCATTACCATAGTCTTGCAGTGATCCAGTGTGTATAATATCAAACCATTACCAAGGTCTCCTAACCTGTTTTGCACCTGGCTATTTTTCTGTCTTCAGGATGGGCTTCAGGACAAACCAGTATCTTTACCCAGTTATGCCTATGACAGGTGTGTGTCAAGTTTTTTTTTTTTACCTGACTTTCAGCTCTTTACAGATTCTGTTCTCTTTATAACTTTGTGTGATAAAAAGGTGTCACCAACCTAGAGGTGACGTAGTGTTTTCAACCTTTCCTTTTATAGTCTCAACTCTGATGTAGCATCTGGTAAGGAAACAAGTGACGGCTATGACAGCTTGGCTAGTGGAGGGAAGGGGGACGGAAAACCCAGGAAACACCACCGCAAATCTGCCCGCACACGTTCCCGACAAGAAAAGACCAGCAAACCCAAACTGAGCATGCTCAATGTGAGTCGCCGTGTAATTTGTGACAATTGAAGTTACAATTTCTTAAATTCTTAATGTGTCTGATTGTAAAGTGTAACCCATGCCCTCACAGGTTTGCAACACCGGTGATAAAATGGTCGAATGCCAGCTGGAGACTCACAACCACAAAATGGTGACTTTTAAATTTGATCTGGATGGAGATGCTCCAGAGGAAATTGCCACTTATATGGTTAGTTCAACCTTTTACAGTTTGTGTCATCTCTTGTTTATTTTTATGACATTGTTAAACATCTTTAAAACTGTATGCCTGCAGGTAGAGAATGGCTTTATCCTGCCATTAGAGAAGGAGATCTTCATTGATCAGCTAAAGGACATTGTGGATAAAGCTGAAGACATGCTGAATGAAGACATAGAGGGTGAAAGGGCCTCCACTTTGAGTTGTAGTCCTCAACAGGGCCAGATTTCTGAAGGGCTGGTAGGAGAGGTAAGATGGGGGTTAGATATAGATATGAATGTAGTCTGTACAGATACACTACACATGCTTATACATAGAGTTAGGCATGGACAGAGACATACTCATGGACAAGGCTATAGACAAATAAATACAGAGTGGCAAATAGCATATTGATTTAGCTCACATCTGTCTATCGCTCTGCAGAGTCAGCAGCCTGGAGCACCTCAGGCTGTCTATCAGCAGAATGGTAAAACACTTACCTCTTTCAAAAATGTATCCATCTTCACTCCTAGTAAACCCTTTTTTTTGCACATGTCACATTCACTTGTAAGAACATGGGTGGTAACTGTCTGAACTCTTGGATTGCAGTTCTTCATACAGGAAAGAGATGGTTCATAATCTGCCCTGTAGAGGAGACGCCCACATCCAGCCAGGAGACCCCATCTGAAGGTACAACTACGCAGTCTCCCGGGAGTTCAGCCACTACCCAGCCCACTGACAGTGGCACTGCAAAGCCATCTGCATCCAGAGGTAACTTTGTTTCTACAGAGCAATTTCAGCACAAAATTTGACAGCTTCGTGGAACTATAGCACAACCTTGTGGCAGCTGAATGGAAGACATCCTACGAATCTTAAGATCTCTAATAATTTTCTCTCATCTTCATTTTTTCCTCCTGCAGAAGAGGGGTCGTCCTCTACGATGTCTGGTGGAAGTGGAGGCTTCACCTATGATGTGTATGGATTCTGTAGCCCTCCGATAATGTCCAACACAGACCCTCTCCTCTTGGCTACTCTGTCTCCCCCCGTGTCTGCTCCCCCGACCCTTCAGTCAGTGGAGCCCGCGAGCAGCTCAGTGCAGCCCAGCGTTCATCAGGCCCAGCCAGCCAGAGCTCAAACTTTGCCCCCGTCATCCCCACATACGTCTTTCCCAGTTGATGAGTCACAGGGATCCCCTTTGGGCTCCCCAATCCATGCAGCTCAGCAGATGCCCGACATGACATGTCCTGTTTCTATGGCTGACGAGGTGCCATGCTGCCCTCTGGTCATGCCCCTGTCTCTGGATGTGAGCGGTTTGCAGAGTGGGTCTCCTCTCACTCCTCTTCCACTCCAGGAGCCGGGTTTAGCCAAAGAGCCGCTGTCTGTCTCCTACGCCTCTGCAGCCCGGAGCGAGCGCCCACAGCAGCCTGTGGTGCTCCACCAGCCTTTTTCCAGCGTGGGAGGGACCAAAGTGCCCTCACTACCCCAGAGCCCAGCGCCATCCCAGCATGGTGCAGGGCCCGGTGAGTCAGATGGCGAAGGACGACTGGGCCGCGGAGGCTTTGTGGACAGCACCATAAAAACACTGGATGAGAAACTAAGGAACTTGCTCTACCAGGAATATGCTCCCATGTACCCATCAGGCAGTGCTGCAGAGACACCAGGCTCCTGCACCGAGTACATCCAGTCTCCTCCTGGTCCAGACAGCGCCACAGGAGGGTCAGGAAACAGCACGCCAGGGCCGATAGGCGAGGGACGCTACAGGGCAGGAGAACAGCTGGTAAGTACAATAATCAGTAACTTCTTGTATAAAACTATATGCGTATTTTATATAAATTACAGGTGCAGTATATTCACATACAGTTGAAATTGAAAGTTTATTCTTGACCTTGGAAACAGCAGCTGACAAAATAATTTTACCTCAAGATCCATTTAGTATTTAGTATTAATCTGCTGGGGAAGATTGTGTGATATGATCGAGAGCAACTAACAGCAACTAAATGGACCTTGTGGTTAGATTGTATTGTGTGTATTTGTGTATTAATTGAATTAATGAATATTGAATTTTGTGAATTATGTGTATTTCAGATTATTTTATTGAAAAAAAGGCATGCTTTATTATTGTTTTTACAGACATTACTGGTGTAAAAAAATCTTTAACAGCATCAGAAAATGTTAATAGTTCTGATTTAGTTGTTGTCGAAGGTTAGTCTTTGTATTAAAAGACCTGTCAATCAATTTGGGAGTGATGGCAGAGTGAGCATATTTTGGCATACATCTAAAACTATAACGCAGTATATTAAAATGAACTATTTGCATGTAGGGAAGGACTCTTCAAATAGTATGTCTAACAATATTTTTCCAGTAAATTGCAAATATGGCAATACTATTTGCAGTACATGTCAGCACATAATGATGTACATGTAATTGGCATAGTCTGCCAGTTAATGCTGGTTTTAAATATTTAGTTTGATATATTGTCATATACATTCCAAACATGATTAACTATACTATGTGCCATTTGGATACATGGAAATACATTTTAGTTGCATGAGGGATTTGAAGAAAAACTGTACTGCAGTAAGTAAGATTTCATGAGAAATATTTAGTTAGATATCATCGTCAACATTCCTCAACCTTTTGGGCAATATTAACAGTTATATAATAGGACAATGATTAATGGTTTGTATTGTAGTTTTCCCATGTCTCTGTTTTGTTCATCTCTCATCCTGTCACTTCTATTAGCCTCAAATTCCAGAGAGAATGGATAGTTTGAGCACACTGAGTGACTCAGCCGTGTGTGGTATGTACAGCAGACACTAATCAATCTAACAAGACTGGCATCATTAACTTCTAACCAAACTTATGTTTCACTGTTAGCTGATTACTGCCGAGCCACAGTTTTTCATTGTTGTGGACATCTTTGCAGCTTCCCTGTCAAGAAGACACGTTCCTCACTCTGCTTCCTGCTCTGGAACAAGAGGCCGGTTTAAGGTACGAAAGGGAGACTGAATTGTCTTTCAGATTGGTTCAGCTGCATTTGCTGTTCCAGAAGCATTACCTGATGCCCTGTGTAAACCCATTTTGTTCTTTGCTTTTGGCAGATAATCTCTGTTCCTCCTGAAGTGGCCAACAGACGCGACGTGAAGCAAAGGAGCTGGAGCAGCGCTGCCTCACCGGCACACCCTGTAGGATACAGTGGGGACCACGTTCAGACTGAAGCCATGACTGCCTCCACCACAATTGGCCGTTTCTCTGTGGTTAGCACTGAAGATGACATTACCCAGAGGACACGTTGCAGCCGCTACTCTGCCCCGCCTGATTTTTACCTGGACACACCTCCATCCATGGCCAAACGGGGCTCCCTGCCTCGCGCCATGACCTCGCCCTCTGTCCCTGTGGATGTCACGGTCCATGCTCGTTTCCTCTCCTCGGACTCGGGGGCCGACAGCAGCCCTGCAAAGCTGGCTCCTGCCACCCCGTCTCAACACACTCGCTCCGAGCGCAGAGGAAGTGACCTCATGAAGAGGGCAGTGGCCTTCCTCCGTCGTTCAGGGCGCAGCAGCAGTGTGCAGAGCTCTGACTCACCAAGTAGGCATGGCGGCGTGCACGGCTCGGCCTATGCCAGCAGTGATAATGACTCAGAGATGGAGGACTCGGACATGAAGAAGGAACTACAGAGACTCAGGGAGAAGTAAGTAGCCAGTGGTTTACTTTTGGCCTCATTTAGTGTTTTTACAGAACACATTTTGTTATTTAGCTTGTAAGTGACCAGTGTATTTCTGCCTCCATCCCCTCAGACATCTGAGGGAGATCTCTGAGCTGCAGGCCCATCAGCGGGGGGAAGTGGAGCTGCTGTATCGCCGTCTTGGCAAAGCCCCTCCTCCTGGCCTGGGTCTCTCACACGTTGCACCACATGCCGGCCGTAGAAAGAGGTCCAGCAAGCACAGACTGAAGCCTGGCAAACTCCTCAGCCCTCTGGTTCAACAATTTAGAAATGTCACAACCAAATCTAGTGACTCCAGCAGATCCAGTGAGTTCCTTTTCAGAATTTCCATTATTATAAGTTGAATATTTACAGCAAGAGCCAGGAGAATAGCATTCTGATGCTTGTGTGTGTGTGTGTTCAGGTGCTGCTACAGGTGCAGGTGAGCCCACAGTGAGTTTAAATGGCTCTCCAGCCAAAGGGTCTTTCCCCACTCATGGCAGGGCACGCTCATGCACCAGTCACCTTCCCAGCTCAACCTCAGAGCCCGTGCAGACTCAGCAGCCCTGTTCCCTCAAGGGCTCTTTGTCTTCTGATAATATTTACGCTGGACTACATGGAGACGGCACCGGCACACAAGCTCCCCCCGGACAAGGTGACCACCAGCAACACAGAACATCTCAGCTAAACAGTTTCCACTAATACAAGAGTGTAAAGTTGTTTGTGTTGGATATTTCAATGTGTGCTCTTCTTACCCTGGTGTCCTCTTCCCTCTTTGATTATACTCCTCTACAGGCTGGGCTAATTACCCTCAAACATCTGAGAGAGTGACCTATAAATCGAGTAGCAAGCCACGAGCTAGATTTCTCAGTGGGCCTGTGTCTTTGTCTATCTGTTTGTATCTCTTCTCTTCCCGCATAGCTTCATTTTTTTTTGTTTTCCATTGTTATATTCTATTTCTCTACTTTTAGCTCACTGATGTCTTTTTTTTCTGTCTTTGCCAAACTATTCTGCAACAATGTTGGGTTTTCTTTTGCTTCGCCTCGTCCTTATCGTTTGCCTTTATCTTGTAATTTTGCTTGCACAGAAATATATTGCTTATTCAAACCTCTGAAGAGTAAGATTTGTTTTGAAGAACTAAAGATTTTGATTGATTCAATGTTTTTTTTAAATGCTATTTTCTCTAAACAAAGAAAGACCAAGAATTTGATATTTAATCATTTTTACTCATCATTCCTGTTTATTGGAGTAGAAGTTTGAGGTGTGGATAATCAATGTTCATTTTAATAGTAATGGGCATTATCTCACATTTCAAGTGTCTCCTACAATGCTTGTGCTGTATTTCCACCTTATAACATACACATTTTTACTAGGAATTCTGCATGCCACTTGCACCACAATCTGCTGTAACATTTCTAATGTCTCTCCTCCTTCTTATCTCTGTCTCTCTAACACTCTAACACTGCACTTTGATATGACCACTTGCATGATTTTGCTAATAAATGGACTGTCTTGTTTCAGGGATTGCTTCATTTACCCATTTGTTAGTTTGGTCATTTGTTTTGTGGCAGTATTCAGCAGCTTTGCACTGCATCCTGTTATTGAACATTATTACCAGCTAATGGGAATGATAAAAGTCTTTCTTACATTATAGGGTCAACACTGAAGCGACTGTGTCTTGGCAAAGAGCGTGGCAGCAGTGCGTAGAATTACAGTCTCTCACTAAATTTTAATTAATTCAAAATCATGTTCAATGATGCCCGACAATGACCAGCTCAATAAACATGGTGTCACGCACGCATGTGCGTATGTGTGTCCTCTCAGGGTCTGGAGCCAGCTCAGGGGCTTTCAATCAATCCCAGCAGCCGCCTACCGGTGCCACGCCTCTTTCTCATCAGCCAGTGATGGGACTGGCCCAAGCTCAGGCCAACAACAGCAACAACAAGACAGGCACATACAGTGGCACATCCAAGAGTGCCAATGAAAACACCCTGCCTGAAGACCTGCAACGGCTGATGGACGACTGGGCCCAGGAGGTTCTTATTGTCACCCACAGGCCACACACTAACTCTCTGAGCATCAGCGGGCAGCGGCTTTGGGATCAGGTTGTGCCTCGAACACATGGACAACTGGCAAGTGCTTCAGATGTGAGTTTCATGCTAGATATGTACTGAGAAACAAAACGTCAGAAACAAAATGATTAAAATCTTTACAACAATCTTTATTATAATTTAGTTAATAAAAAAAGGTAAAGTGGAAGTCTTGCGTATAACCTCAGTGTTTAGATCATATTGGAATTAGCTTATATTACAAATAAAAAAAAAAATAGAGTGAATTAAGACGACACACGACTAAAATACTCAAAATGTCTTCAATTATTAGAGATCACATAACCTGTCAGATGACATCAGTCAGAAGAAATACAGTAATTTGCTATCATTCTGTCATGAGTTGCAATCTCACTTGCTGATTGTATTTGACTTAATACGTATTAGCTACTGGAAGATTACTAATGGATCCCCTACATGGCACCAATACTGCACCCTCCCTGATCGCAGCTATTCACACATGGGTTTAGCTTACAGTGTTTTAGCATCTCACTGGCAAAATGTATACAGCACATTTAATTACAAGTAGTGTGATTTACAGTGTAATGCCTGGCTAGTCAGTTAGTTAGTTAATTAGTTTATTGACTAAAGTAACATGTACAGAATAATGTAATTGATGAAATACAAGAAAATGCAACAATAACAAAAAAAACAATAAACTACTTAAAAAAACACCTACCCATCCAAACAGTGAAGAACCCTGCAGTACATCCACCCTACAGACATAAACCACAAACACAGATACACACACACACACACACACACACACACACACAGTAACTAACCATAAGCTTGAGAAAATAGAAACTGTTTAGTTTTGAGTGTGCTACAGGTTATCTGGAAGCAACTCCACAACATAATTATATAGTTTGTGTATTTACCTACATAATAGATTGCATTGTACAAATGCAGTTAATCATTGTTGTGAAGTTTAATATTTGCCCATTATCTGACCATTTTAGGTATCATCATGGACAGCCCCAGGTCCAGAGGTCTGTAGTTTTCCCCCGTCATGGCCTGACAGCCCTGGGTCAACAATGATGACCAGCCCCTCCACAGGGCCCCGTCCCAGTTATCAGCTACACTCTCCTGCTCCATTCAGGGCCTTGTCCTCACCTCTCTCTGTTAGCCAGTGGCCTGGGTTTCTCTTCCCCCTTCCTTCAGGAGTCTTTGCCTTTCCTGCTGTGCCCTCAGCCCAGGACGCCCCCGACCCCACTGCAGCTCCATCCTATCAGCCGCCAGACCCCAAAGCCAGGACTCTCTAATTTGAGTAGCATTGTGTCTTCCAATTCTGTTACCAAAAAGAAATCTCATTATAGGTCTAGTCAGTCTTATGTGCATATACTGTATATATTTAACCAGCATGTATTTAACCATATGTACATACTCGTCTCCATTCTTGAGTTATTTGTTTAATTTCCATCAACATACCTCATGTCCATATTACAGTACATAATCCTTGAGTGCAGTGCGATGGTAGTAGTACATTAAAACATGTATAATTAGCCCAATCAGGCTTTAAAGTGCAGACTTTTGTCATTGCTTATGTATGTACCTTACCACTCACTGAATGTACATAATGTACTGTTCATTCACGCTGTGTTTATATAAATAGTTTGTGTTGCTCATATCACCTCTATATATAATCTGCCGTGTGTATATATGAATTCTTGTTAGTCTGTACATAGCTCCCGTGTTTGTACAGTTAACATTAGATAATCCATAGGTCGGTGCTGCAGATATGTGTCTTAATGCAACACCTTATTAGCCACCATCATGCCGTCACTGTGAAGACTTGACATCCTGGTCACTAGGGCCGGTTGCTTTACTCTGCTCTCTCAGTCCAAGGATAGGTTTCATTCTGCATCGATGAAATGCTTCCAGCACAAGCGCTTGAAATATCCTTAAGAGATTTGAATGAACTTGAACTTTATCTTCAGGTGAACAGAACACCTGTGAGAGTGCCTTGAATTGCAGTTTCAATTTTATGAAGAAAAGCATTTAGATTCAAAGCAGACACTAGATATTCTACACATGCTTTCACCTTCACAGGTAAATTATGTGATTTGAATAATGAATGTGGATTGAAACATATTTAATTTAGCAACAAAACACAATCAGACACTATAATCTGGTTCATGAAATATCACAGATTGTAAAAGAAATCTTGTTCACTGAAGTCATTTCCTTGTGGGATTGCTCTACCACCTGCACCACCGCCTGCATGAATACACTGATATTCTGAATGTGCACAGGTTGATGTGGTGAGTTACAGGAGGATATTGTTAAAGGAAACTGGCACTGAAACCATACGACAAGGAGGGCTGAAGGACTCAACATACGAGTCAAATTCATAATCATACCATACCTCTACTAATGCAATCTGTAGCTTTACATATTGTTGCCTTTGTGGTTTTAAAGAGATTACTGTGTGGTTGGCTGGTTGTTTGATAAATGATGATGACGTTAGAGGCACATGAAGAATGTGAATTATTGAGAAGCCACAACTGACATGTTATTTGTACAATGCCATAGGTTTTCTAAATTATGTTTATTAGATGCTGGCCTCACAAGATCATATAGCTCATACAGCTAATTGTATGTATTATGGCTGACTTAATTCAAAGATCTCCAACAAATATTACGCTATCACAGTTTCAATTATTTCAATAGTACGGCCTCAAAAGTAACACTTTCGCTTTCAATACTTACTTCTCTTTTATAACTTCTTTAATTTCCTCTGAAGAATGGTTTGTTGAATGCATCAATGCTTTTATTGTATTGGATTCTGCAAAAACAAAGCAGTGGCAAAAATCTATGTAGTCAAGAAGTAGGATGGGCATAATGAGTCAGACAGTTCTTCAAAACTGAGAGAGCTATTATAGACAATTATTATGACTGCAGAATTAACTTAACAACGCAGTTATTTTGATCTCTTTGTGGTCCCAACTCATATCCCTTTCAATTTTAACATGCTTTTTACCATTCAAGGGGTAATCCAGTGATTCAGTATTGCACTTCCACACAGTTGGGGGACTCACAAGAGACCGATTTAGAAAAGAACGGTCAAAATGATACAGCAGAGGCTGAGATATCCTGACTTAGTCCCGAGCATGGGCCAAGCTCCAGAAATGCTGGAAACTACATTTCCCGTAATGCAACTCAATAGCGTCTTTGACATCTTCAGTTATTTTTCAAATCTTGGAAAGCTCTTTCCAGAGCCACAGCAACAGTTTTCACAGGCTAAGTAGTACTCCTCGTGACGACTAAACTGAACTTTATGTGTAAAATCGGTGGAGAGCCCCTTTAAAATCCTCCCGTGTTTGCACAGTGTGACAACATTTTGATTTAAACTGAATATTTGTCTTAAAGGCAGAAGAAATTCTGACGTTTTTATTTCTCTTCAGAACATCTCCTATGCAGCTATTTTCTTTTCTTGCTATTTCTGTGCTTTACACAGTAGCTCCTTCTCTTTGATCTCTTTAATGCTTGCATTGAAAGCTAGGTGTATGATTGCTTTTGCTTGCTGTATCACCTGTTTTCTCCGCCATTTCCTGACCTCGTCAGATCGGTACTCTTTCACAAAAGCTGTACATACTTGAAGACAGAAATAATAAATTCATTTTTGCTTGACACCATATATTATAGTCACGTACTTGTGTCATTGACAGTGCACACACTGAACATATAAAGCCAAATTGTCTCTGTGTATCTTTTTCACTTGCCTTGATGTCAACAGTAAAGCTCACATGGGCAGTTGTTTTTCTGATAAATGTTTGCTTTTTTATCCTGTCATGTCTGTTAGCTGTGGGTGTGATTCTCAGCAGTATGTGGAGGAGGAAAATTAGTGTGTATGTATGAGTGGGTGGGAGTGTGTTTGTTTGTGTGTGTGGGTGTGTGTGGGTGTGTTTTTGTCACGTATGCAAGTGCGGGAGTTGTTGAAAGAGGAGAGAGAGAAAGGAGAGTTTGCCCTTTTAAAAAAAATTATGTACACATTAATGCTGTCCTTTAAAAGACAGTTTCAGCTGCCTGCGTTGCAGTCTGGGGGGAGACATCATGGAGAGAGCTTTGGTGCAGATCACCCTCTTTGGGCTGCTGCTGGCTTTGGTTACCACACTACCAAACAAGGTATGGTCACAAAACCTTAAGGACAGAGCACCACACTTCAAGGAAACTGAGTCAATTGGATATATCGATATCTTACCGCTGATTCATTAACAGATATCTGAGGCTTGTGCTTTGCTTTTATTTTTTTGTATCTCTGCATCTTTCTGTCAGTTGCAACACATTGAACTCTGCCTCTGATAAACATCAAAAAGCGCAGGTTGAAGGACCTGAAGGCTCTCAAACTTTAGCATTAAGCTGATCCATTCAACCTTAAAGTTAAGACTTGGTATTTAGTAAAGGTTTGAGTTTGGGTTAAGTTGCAGTAAAACTCCAGGGAATCATCGTAAGTCAACAATGCCATGGCTTCTTAAGTCACAAAAAAACATGTCATTGTGTGTGTGTGAATATGTCTTGCTCATGTTCTGGGGCCATAGATCTCGTCCCCTTGATGTTACATTTTAAGGTTAAGGGTTAAGGTTTAGGAGTATTGGGAGTGTGTGAGTCACGTGAAATCAAAATACTGGGGGAAAAATAATGAGAATGGGGCGTTTCTGCAGTTAGACCAATGAGAGTTCACTGATGCCACCCACCAACACTTTGTTTTTCACCATCATCTGATCTTTGGTCAGCTGGTCGTCAGCCAATGAGATCAACCAATCATTTTTTTTTATTGTGAAATGTGCCTCCTGTATTTGCTCAGGACGACTGGGACATCTACAGCTTTCACATCAACTCCACAGTGACCAGTCGTTATGCCACCACTGTTATCACGAGCCGCGTGGCCAATCGTATGGACGAGTCAAAGGAAATAGAATTCCATGTCCGGATTCCCAAGAGCGCCTTCATCAGTAAATTCAAAATGTGTGTAAAGCAAAAATGATCTGTGAATATTTACAGGAATTTGCACATAAAGAATTACACATTAAATAATTATGAAAATAAATCACGGAGTATGTCTCAGGAGTATGTCTATAAACAAAGACTTTTCCTTGGTCTTCTTCAGGGTTATAGATGGCCAGGAGTACGATGGCGTTGTGAAATCTAAGAAGCAAGCTCAGCAGCAGTACACTGAGGCTGTGTCCCGCGGCCAAAGCGCTGGACTCGTCAGGTACATGGATCAGTGGATCAATGTATTACCAGGTCTTATACAGGTGGTTTTCATGTTGTATTTTGAAGAAGAGCCTTGCGTGTCCTTCAGGATAGAAATATTTCTTGGAATATACTGGCTACTTTCACATCTTCAGGTCTCTAAAATCCTTCAAATGCAACAATCTGAGAAGAAAAAAATCACACTTTAGTTTAACTGCTCATAACCCATATCCACAGCAAGGTTATAACCTGTGATGAAAGGGTCATATGTAGGCATAGTTACAGTTTAAGGGGTTACAAGCCAGAAGGGAATGGGAACCACTGCTGTAATGCCATGATTATCATCTGTGTTGCAGCTCTGTAGGCAGGACCCTCGAGGAATTTAAGACCTCCGTGACCGTGGCTGCTCACAAAAAGGTCACCTTTGAACTCACATATGAGGAACTGCTGAAACGCAAGCTTGGCAAGTACGAGCTGCAGATCCACGCTCGACCCATGCAACCTGTCAAAGACTTCAAGGTGTGTCCTTCCTGTTGGAATCTGATCTGTTATCATCCAGGAAAACAATGCTGGGCTAATAAGATCTTCCATGATCAGAGCGTCTAACTATTTGATTTTATCTTATTGTCAATGCCAGGTTGATGTGTACATTAATGAGAAAGCCAGCATCAATTTCATCGAGGTTAAAGGAGGACTAAGCACCAAAGCCCTGGCTAATGCCATCACCAAAACAGTGGCGGACAAACAGGTACAGCATGCAGTGACGCAAAATTCTGATCCATATTTAACGGTTCAACTATACCATCCATCATGGCGCCATGATGGCACTGGTTACTACAGACATGCGTACTACATTCTGGTTTACTGCTCATCCTTGTGCAACTCCCTAAGTACAATTCATTCATTTTTATATACTGTATATCTATGTGCACTTTTCCAACAGTATGCACTTTCTGGTTGGATGCCAAACTCCATTTTGTTGTACCAGTAGTGTTCAGTGCTGTGCAGTGACAATAAAGTTGAGTCTTTGCTTGACCAACGAAACTCATTCATCGACTTCTGCATCCATCAAGAGCTTATAAAACCTGATTCATCTTCTGTTTCCAGGCATGGGTGTATTTCTACCCGACAGAGGACCAACAGAAAACATGTGATGGCTGTGGAGAGCAGGGTCTGAATGGAGATCTGGTTATTGTTTATGATGTCAAGAGGGACGCCCCACTGGGAGACATCAAGGTACAGCAAGAGTTCATTTCTGGGAAGAGTGTTGACTTTGAATGGTCTATTAGAATTACATAAGTAATCAGTATGAGCTAAATGGATATTTCATCTTCCCCTGTCTTTTCAACAATCTTTTCTAACCAATCAAACTTTCTTCTTACTCCTCCTCAAGGCATCAGCTGGATTCTTTGTTCATCACTTTGCTCCAGCTAGTCTTTCCCGCATACCAAAAAATGTTGTCTTTGTTATTGATCAAAGTGGCTCAATGCACGGCAAAAAAATACACCAGGTAAAGTATTTGAAGAGTGTGAGTTTGTAGCACAAGAGGCATTTTAGTTTATTTTTTAGTTTATGTCAGTTAATTAGTTTATTATGTCTATGATTTACTTTACAGACAACTTTATTAAGTAAGAAACAAATATTATTACATGGTCTCTTACTTGAATAAGTTCTAATGTGTGAATTATGTATTTTCCCAGACCCGAATAGCATTAATTCATATCTTGAATGACCTGGCAGAAGATGACTTCTTTGGTCTTATCACTTTTGATGGCAACATTTTTCACTGGAAACGAGAACTTGTTCAGGCCAACAAAGTAAACCTGCATAGCGCCAAGACATTTGCACAGAATATTAGAGACAGAGGAGGTGAGGGTTTTTAATAAATATTTTATTAAGGGATGTGAACATTAAGCAGCAGAACAGCGGTAATGAAACATTTTTTTGTTTCGTTCCAGCCACAGACATTAACGGAGCAGTGTTGGAAGGAGCACAAATGCTGAATGCACATCCCAGAGAAGGTTCAGTGTCTATCCTTATACTTCTCACCGATGGAGACCCAACCACAGGTTACAATAAAACACACATGCACACAATCTTGTGCACAAATGCTTTAACAATCATTTTTAAATAATCTGACTGTTGCTGTTTTGACTGCAATCTTTTCCTCAATACTCTCTCCTGTCACCACGCTAAAACCCACCCTTATGGGGCTTTAGAGATCACGGACATTTAAATGAAAATAACGTTAACATTATTGACAATTAAGTGCATAAAACATGTTTATGTACACACTGTAACTTCTACTAATCACAGGATAGTTGTTTGATCGTGGAGTTTGAGCTCAACTTGCCTTTTTAAAACCACCCGTCTTGTGTCTTTGCAGGGGTGACAAATCTTGAAACAATACTGTCAAATGTAAGAAGTGCTATTGCAGGCAAGTTCCCACTCTACTGTCTCGGTTTTGGTTTTGATGTCAATTTTGAGTTCCTTGAGAAGTTGGCGCTGCAGAACAATGGCGAGGCACGACGGATTTATGAAGATTCTGATGCTGACTTACAGTTGCAGGTATTTTAAATCAATTGCACTTCCCTCACATTTTAGATTTGCTACATTTCCATAAATGAAACTGATCACGGTTGGCTGTGGAGAGATTAAACATTCACACAGTGTCCATACTGTACATCAACAGGGTTTCTATGAAGAGGTGGCCACTCCTCTGTTGACAGATGTGACAATGACCTATGCGGGTGGGGCCAATCTAACCCAGACTAACTTCAACCAGTATTATAATGGCTCTGAGATTGTGGTGGCCGGTCAGATCACTGACAACAACATCAAAACCTTCACCCCACAAGTTGTGGCCATTTCGGTAAGGATCGATCCACACTGCACATCAGCTGTAATCTTCTGAAAGGTTTGTGAAAGTCCCTGTGTACACTGACATAACAATTAATTCGGACTTCGACAGAGGAATAGAAGTGTGGTGTTTTCTGACCCGGACATCACCACGGAGTCCACTGGAACAGTGTCTGACAGCCACACCCAGAGGGTCTGGGCCTACCTCACAGTCAAACAGCTTCTGGAGAAGGAGTGAGTGTGATGAGATTGTTTGTAATCAATTATTTATTGATGGGCTGCAACCCGCATATTTCTATTTAGTCGATTAATTGTTGGGTCTGTACATGTAAGAGCCCAAGGTGAACGTCTTTAGATTGCTTGTTTTGTCTAACCAACAGTCTAAAATCTAAAATATTTTAATTCACAATCCAGTAAAAGGAAACAAATCCTCACATTTGAGAAGCTTGAACCGGAGAATGTTTAGCAATTTCGCTATGACTTAAACGATTTGATCGATTATCAAAATTGTTGTCGATTCATATTCTGTCAGTCAATTAATCGTTTGCTAAGCCCCCTTTATTAGTTACTGTCACACATGAAGTTTACATCGGTTACGGTGGCAGATTTACCGCTCGAAATTTGTAGTATAATTTTTGAAACAAGGGCCTTCAGTATCAAACAGAAGTAAACAAAAGCAGACTTCTCGTTTCTAGTTGACGACCGTGGACTTCGGCGCCAGAAATTGTCCCTTGCAGATTTTATCAGCCATAGCTAGCTAGCGTAAGCTGATGTTAATGCTAATGCTAAAACTATTTATCAGCTAATAATTTCAGCTGCTAATAATTTTTGATGACAAAAGAGAAAAGTTGACAAGAGTAAGAGGAGTGAAATATGCATATTAATTGTAGGGAAAGCCTGGGGATACAACAAAAATAGCATTAGCCGTTAAATAACTTCATGTCAACTGTCATGTTAAAAACATACTGTATGTACACAACTTGTGACACAGGGTGCTGTTATCTGGACCTGAGAAGGAGAACGTGAAGAAAGAGGCCTTGCAGCTGTCGCTGAAGTACAACTTTGTGACCCCACTCACATCCATGGTGGTCACCAAGCCTCCAGGGGAGAACACAGATGTGCTCCATAAACCCAAGGAAGGTGAAACACCACAGGCATCGCAGCCTCGTGTAGGATATCCTCAACCCATGTTAATAAGTGGAGGCAGTGCGAGGAGAGATCACATGAGCAGAGGTTCTACTGGTGAGCAGCACAGATATGAACAAAACAAACACAATGCAAAATCAACAGTGTCCAACTGTCCAACTCTTTTTCAACATTTCTCTCTAATCAGCTTATTTACTTGTTCCAGGTATGACACATCTGCATGATTTGGTATCAGGTGGTGTAATTACAATGTATGAATACAGTTGTTGCAATTAATAAAAACTATAGATTCTTCGTCTACAGGTTGTGGGTGGCATGTATTGATAATCTAATTTCAAGTGTGGGTGTGTATTTATGATAATGTAGTTAATTATTTAACAATAGTTAAACGTATTGCTTCACTGATTGATTAAGTAATTGTTTTTTTACTTCACAGTTTGCAATTAAATAATTAACAACAAATAATTATTTAACGTTCAATTAATGTAAACATTAATTGCTAATACTCATGTGACATGCAATTGTGCACTAATACAAGCTAATTTGTCAACATCAAGAGTATTTTAAAGTAAATAAATAACTGTATCTTCCTTTTCTTTTTAGCTGCAGGTTCCTTTGGAGGTATGACATAACAGATACACTATCAATTAATTAATAATATAATGTATTTTATATATAAGCTATGGCATATAGCATACATTCTCTCTCATGAGTAAATGTTGAGCACTACAATGTGTTGTTTACATTATGTTAAAAAAAACTAAAAAGTAAATGTACACAACACTTCTCTCTACACTATTTCCCCCATGTACATTTTTTCCACTTACAAAATCTTGTTTTAGAAAGAAATTGAATCACAACCAAAACAGGTCTTGCATTTTTGCAAAATTTGAAAACAACAAATTGATGCCTAACCAAAATATAAATCTAAAATCTAAAATATATATCTAAAAGTTTTTTTTTAATCAATTTATATCTAAATGCACAAAGGCAATTTGAATTTTAATGTGTTTTACCAAAAACCTTTATGAATCAGCAAGAAGGAGTGACCTGAGGGTCCCTCCCTAAGACACACCTGGGAGGGTGCAAGCTCATTTACAATTCATGAGTATTTCAAAGTAAAACTAACAGCTGTATCTTAATTTCATGTTATCATCTTTTTCTTTTTAACAGTGTATGGCGGTGGCTCCTCTAGAGGTATAACATCAATTTATAGCTTATACATTTCATAAATTCACATCTAAATGCACAAAAGCAATTAAAATTTTAATGTGTTTTACCAAAAACCTTTATGGCTCAGCCAAAGGCGTGACCTGAGGGTCCCTCCCTAAGACACACCTGGGAGGGTGCAAGCTTATTTACAATTCATGAGTATTTCAAAGTAAAACTAACAGCTGTATCTTAATTTCATGTTATTATCTTTTTCTATTTAACAGTGCAGAACAGTGACATGGGAGGCTATGGAGGTATGACACACAGGTGTACACATGTGCACTGGTATGACTACACTATACACCGATCAGCCATAACATTATGACCACTGACTGGTCATAATGGAGGAACATTGATTATCTCGTTACAATGGCACCTGTCAGATATATATACAGTATATATGTATACATATAAACACAGTATGTATATTTATTTGTGTGTATATATATACACACACACATATATACTGAAAATATATATATATGCTATTTAACTATATATGGAGATTTTGACGCTTAAAGGAATGGCCTTGTTCACATTTCCTGACTGACACATGAGTTTGTAGAAGTCTGACTAAGGCGAGGATTATTCCACATCTGCAACTGAACTGAAAAAAAAAAAAAAGAGGCAATTTCAATTTTAATATATTTTACCAAATGTATGGATTAGCAAGAAGGCACCTGGGGGTCAAGCTCATTTACGAATGATAAGTCTTTAAAAAATAAATGAACAACTGTGTCTTTCATGTCATCCTCTTTCTGCGCCTCTCAAGGTATGACATGGGTACACATCTACATTGTTCTGATATGACTACAGTAAAATACAGTATATGTATTTTACTGTTTACTGTAAATAGAGCTTTTGCAGCTTAAAAGCATTCCTTGTTTACAGGGATCCCCGAGTTTGTAGAAATATGTCTATGGCAAGGTTTATTCCACATCTTCATTCATGACAAAGAACACACAGTGTAATGATCACCTCATGAGTAAATCTTTCGTTCTTCTTAACAGTAACGTCAAGATCCAGCGTTGCACAGAGGAGAAAAAGTACGCTGAAAGGTGATGAGGACCTCCTTTGTTGAGACCAAACTGAACAAAAAAAAAAAAACGTTTTGATTCAAAAATGTATCACACTCTGGACTGTTTCCCCTGTGCATATTTTTCACACTTACATTATTATAACTTAACAAAAAAACAACAACAAAAAAAACAAAAAAAAAACAAATGCATGAGATAAATTGGCAACACAACCAAAAAATAACATGAAAACATTTTGCATCTTTGCAATATTTTCATGAAACTAATTCATGCTTAATAAAAAAAATATTCCAAATGTATCCATTTATAATCTAATCACTTGTATAAGTTTATATTTAAATGCTCAATGGCAGTTAAACTTTTATTGTGCTTTACCAAAAGGCCTTGCAGGCCCTCCTGGAAACACACCTGGAGGGGACCCTGCAGGTGAGCTCCTGGTGGTCTACTCATAGTCCATAGTCATAGGATTTAGGTGTAGGGATTCTGGTGCATTGGCAGTTAGACAGCAGGTGGCAGCCTGAGAGTATAAAAACATTTGCAAAGATATTGGAGAGTTGTCCAGTTATATGAATGTTTTGGAGAAGCCTTATGACAATTATATGTTGCTTTATGTGTCGTTCATCATGACTTGTGAGGGGCGTTGCTTGAATAAGGGGTTCTCTGGCCATTGACATGAACCATTCAGTCCTTGTATAACCCAGAGTGAGAGCTGTTTCCATATTCTCTATAATAAACCCAGTGTCAGTGGTCAGCGCAGCCTGTTGTCACAGATTCAGTTCTGTTTTGATGGGCAGACTCTCACAACTGAGAGATCTCTGCTGTGGCAATTATGTAGTTCTGTTCTTCATCTGTCTCTTCTGGATCGGCCCCTTCAGGTTGGGAGCTAGTTGCTTCCCGGGGTGGAGAAGTACCTCAGGTTCTTCTTTACTTGTGAGGATAAGATGGTCTGTGAAATCGAAGTGGAGTGGTGCAGTGTTGGGCTGAAGGCAAAGCTCTCAATTTGATTTTCTTCCTTCCCACCTCACCTGTTGTCATGACGTAAGATTTTGGATACAAGCGGCCGATAAAAATTTGGCTCCCCCTGAGGGTGAAGAGCTCAGGGTCTGGAAAGAGCTCATAGTAGAACTGCATCTATTTTGTATTAAAAGGAGCCACTTAAGGTGCTTTGGGCATCTGATCAGGATTTGGGCAGGAGACCTTGAGGCACCCCTAGAACATGCTGGGGGGATTACATATCCCACCTGGCCTGGATGGATGTGTGGATGGATGGGTGTATTAACATTACCTTAATGTAATGTACTGTAACTCCTCAATGATTAATTAAATCCTTCATTCTACCCATCTTTAGTTTGCTACCTATATATAACATAATTGCAATATCATTTTTCATAATTACAATAAAACTGTCTTAATCTATATGCAATAGTTTATCCACAATTACAAAATAAAGGTCTTGTAATTTTGAAATAGTTTCTCATAATGACAAACTTAAAGTTATAATCTCAGCAACTTTCTTTGGTGAATGCAAAGCACTTCTGTAATTCTAGCAAAGACTGCAGTAACTTAAAATGTGTAATATTCAGAGTTTTTAAAGGCTAATTCTTCTGGGCATTTCTAAATATTACAAGCTATAGTTGTACCAAATTTATTTTTATTTTTATTTTTTACAGAAAATGTATATGCAAGATAAAAACAGATGTTGAATTCTTAAATGTGACTGTTAATTTTTTCAGTTCACCATCCAGTAACAGCGGGAAACACTGGACATCTCAGTTTAGACTACAGCTATCAACTTGCACAGCATCCTGCAGGTAAACTTCTGATCCATCCTTCTAATTTTGTAATTATGACACCAGCCACCTATGTAGAACTGAAAAGCACTCAGGCAGCACATACCTCCCACCAAGGCTGGACTATCCTCTATATCTGTTCTTCTAATGATAGAAAAATGAATAGCATCATAACACACACAGTGAAAGACACAGTGAAAGACAATCAATCATAGGTGCATATATCAAGCAGCCAGATCAGTTCTACAAAATGAGGGCACGACATATCAAAAAGCAAATTAACAGTTGCTGGGTTTTTTTCAGGCTATGGCTTCAAAATATGTTATGTTAAATATTTACCAATATATTGGCTACTGATAGATTTTTATAAGAATCTTGAAGAGAAAACAAATAATTTTCTTCCATTTACTGTTTACCACATGGCGCTGCTGTTGGATCTGAATTTCCACTGAAAACTACTGACTTCTTCTAGACCTAAACTTTCCACCAAATTTCTTTGAGTCTTTTTAGTAGTTTTTGAGATATTGAGTTAATTAAGAGACAAGCAAACAGGGCAGAAAACATGACCTCCTTGGTAGAGGTATAATGCTAATGTCCTTTTCTCATTTTGTCACTGTATTTGTTTTTACCCCAACTTATCCAAATGTATTGTTTACATTTACATTCACAAATTTTAATACCGCAAAAACATGCAGTAAAGAAAATAATTTGCGTATTTTTGTTTGGGCTACAATTAAAAATGCCAATTACATGATTTGATATGAATATATTTGTAGGTGTAGGTTAGGGTTTGTAGGTGAAATCTATATGAAAAAAAAACACATTACGACATTTTAATTTACAATTGTTATCGGAATTTTATGTGAGCATTTAAATCAATGTTGGTTTAAGCCTGTGGTTAACTTTAACTGGTGAGGATTAGAATAGCCAGGGTATTTAGTGGTTTGTTTTGAAGCTGAGGTCAGGTGTCAGAAAATTGATGCAACTTCCTCTTCAATAAATACAATATCCCCTAAAGCTTTGTAATATAAATGTGTTTAACTGGCTTTGTGTAAATGCATTTACAGCTGCTGATTTTAACATGGATCCTGAAGAAGACTGGGCTGGATTGGGCCAAGTGTTGCCCACCATTGTGCCAGACATAGAAACTACTGGTAGAGTATCTTGTGCATGTAATTCATGGTATAGTTCATATCTATTTCTGTTGCATAAGAAAATGTTACAAAATAGTACAAAAAGTGTGGTAGTTCATTATGAAAAATAAAAATATAAGTTGCCATCGTCTCATGATTAGTTTGCAGGATTCTCAAAACAAAGGCACCATAAACAAGTGTATAATGTACACGTGAATACAGTAAACCTAAAGTACTTTGTTGTGGTGTGGAAAAGGGTGCACTTCTGTAAAGGTACTATAAAAGGCCGTACTTTAACAAAGAGAACCTGCTTGTCATTATCACAAAAGCCCTGTGGTGAGAGAGAAACTGTATCAGGTATTATAGCACTCATTTAATGACCAATATACTGAGGTAGTTTTCAGTCTTTCCCCTGTTCCCTCACATAGTTATTAACAGTTAATGAGTTAGTTAATTACTTAGTTAATACACAATACAAACATATAAAATAAGTAAATTAGGTCCAAGTATTATTCTACAAATACACATAAATAAAATTAATAAAAACAAATGGTCATTTTTAGACAGGTATGCACCATAACTAAGACGTTCTTGTCTGTGACCATAAATACTAAACTAAGATAATCTGTGTTAAGCTGAAATGTTCTTCAAATCTTGTGTGTCTGAGGACACAACAGTGCACGATAGTCTTTCAACACATTGTTTGATGCCTGTGTCACAAAAGACGTACATGTTTACTGATCACCAGGAAAGTCGAGGTTTGGATGGTTTGGATTATCAAACATGCTAGAATTAGATTAGATTCAACTTTATTGTCATTGCACATGTCACAGGTACAAGGCAACGAAATGCATCTTTAGTTGGTTAAATTCAGAACAAGAGCAGTTTATTTTAGAAGTGTTTCCTTCTGTTGCGTGACTCCGTGTGTGTCTCTGCATCTCTGTGTCCCTCTGCAGCTCCTCTTTTCCACCGGTTTTTGCTAAAAACGGAGAATCATTCTCTTCCACTGTGCTTTGATGTCACTGGAGATGCCCGCCTAAAACTACTTCACCATCCCAACAGGGGTCAGTAATGTTCCTCTTTGTGCCATCACTATTTGCCCTCAAGTCCTTAAACAGCCTAGTTAATAAACCCCTTATTTTGCTCTTTTTCTATGTGCAACAGTAAATTGTTCTTCTTCTTTTCTCCTCAGGATCTTTGTGTCAGTTATATACTGTGCATCAACCCATAATTATCCTCTAGTTTGCAGTGGTGGAAAGTAACTAAGTACATTTACTTAAGTGCAGTTTTAAAGTGCTTGTACTTTACTTGATTATTTGTATTTTATGCTACTTTATACTTCACAATATTCTATATGGAAATATTGTACTTTTTACTTCACTACTTTTATTTGACAGATATAATTACTAGTTACTTTACAGGTTAAGATTTTACATTAAAACATATGATAAGCTTATTAAACACCCCTAGATTGAGAACCACTGCGCTACAGTACAGTACTTTTACTTTTGATATTTCAAGTATAATTTGTTGATAATACTTCTGTACTTTTACTTAAGTAGAATGAGTGAAGGACTTTTATTTGTAATTGAGTATTTTACATTATTGTACTTCTTCCATCATGGCTAGTTTGAAGTGTGGTGTTGAGTTGTATTTGTTCTCTTTTCTACTAGAGCTGACTGTGAATGGGGAGCTTGATTCAGTACCACAAGGAGGCTTCAAAAGGATTGTCATCCGCTTCAAAACTGACCAGCTTGTTGAGGTTGACACCAAGGGAATCACTGTACGAGAGGGGATAGTGACAGTGACAGTGACACACCACTCTGGACAGGATCCCATCACGGTTGGGAGGTGACTTTGCATTGTAATGGCAGGAATTACGCTATGATAATATTCAGTGGTGTGTACAGGCTCTCTGAGATGCAGGGATGAAAATGCACAAGGGTGACTGCTTCTGTGTGAGTTGGATTTTCGTGTGTGGCCTAAGGTCACATCAGGGCGACTCTTAAGGAAGAGTTACACATTTTGGGAAATACGCTTCTTCACTTTCTTGCTGAGAGTTAGATGAGAGGATCAATTCCACTCTCCAGCCGTACGCTAAGCGCCAGCATCCATCCATCTTAGCTTACATCGCTGTTGAAAAGTGAATTTGCAAAAACTGATATCTACATCTTAATTTACTTTTCTAATTCATGTTTTTTTTTGTGCTCTACAGGCAATATCAATCAAACTGGTGTTGGGTTGTTTTGATAAGATATCTAAATATATATAAACCATGTCTCATGTCTGAACAAAAAGAAATGTTCAACACTGAGATCAAAAAGGGCAGGGCCAGCCCCAAACACCACACACCACTGATGATATTCATGATGTTGAATTTGTCATTAATTTACTATTATAAACAAATGTAAATTGCTATTTACAATTGACGCTTACATTAAAGGCCCTGCACACCCACACAGGTGATTTTAATTATTTTGGATGATAAGAGCTTTGTGTGCAGACTATGTTTGATTGAAATCTTCCTCACTCTCCTGTTGGCTTTGTTGCACCTGCCAGGGTGGGACAAATTACACCTGCATCCTTCTTGTTGGTGCATTGACTCTGGTGACCTCACGTAATGCTTAGCATAGCTTTGCACCTCTTCAGCCTGAGCGGGTGTGTAATCAGCCAAGATAAGTGAAATGACCTGTGTGCAGGGCCTTTTAAAAGAGTCCAAAAGAAAGTTAAGATGAAGTGTTTTTTGTTTGTTTTTTCTAGTGTGACCGTGATTAGGCGGGACAAGGAAATAGATGTTGCAGCTGGAGACACACGCATTGTCATCTTAATTCATGATCAAGGTGACAAGGAATTCATCTGGCCGGTTTTAAGACAGCAGCCATCGGACGACAACGTTACAGGAATTTTAGGTGGGTGAAAAGGCTGGATTTGCTTGTATGATTTAATATCAGGTCAACAATGTTATTGTTATTGTTATTGTTGTTATTGTTTGTCCTCTGTGTGTGCAGCTCTAAATCCAGTTTATGAGGAAGTGCAGCAAACTCCCTCAACAAAACTTAAGATCAAAGACCAGGAGATTGATGTTACCAGGTACATTTTATTCTGTATTACCAGCTGGTATAAAAAAGTGAGCTGTTTGAGAGTGCTGTGATTATTATTACTCTGATACACAAAGATATATGACCATGTATGTCTTTCTTTTGTAGATCCAATGCTGTTGACTACAGTATTGTCTCTCCCCCGACACTGGACTGCTGGCTCACGACCGCTGAGTCTGCCCTGCAGAGACGCCTGGATGATTTCATTGTTACACAACTTTAACTGGGAAACATGATGAATCACTTGCAAAGATTTCATTCGAAAGAAAAATAAGGCAAACACTGATTCATCGTGGAAAAATACTTTCCACCTGTTACTAACAAATAAATAGTATTATAGATCTTTGGTTGTCTTGTATGAACTTACCTAAAGGATTTGTCAGATGGTGTCACTGTAAATCAAGAATTTATAGTGGCATTTGTCTTATAGCACAACAAGCCCTGCATGACATCAGCTTACCTTCCAAAATGGCCTGAATGCACAGAGTTGTTAATAATAGGGATCAGTTCTAGGCCTTTATTATTCATATTAAATTACAAGGTTAAAATCATGTAATTAAAAACAAACTTGTTATAGTTATACGTGACTGCACTGTCAGTGATTTATCTGCTAAAAAAAAGGTATACTGTATAATGCTTGCTGATCAGCCATTATATAAAATAACACCATCATTGCTACAGGCTTTGTAAGAGCCTGTTTAGCAGCAGAGCTGGCCCTAAAGTTTACTGCCACAGTTTAAACTCAAAATCCTACAGTCTCTTGTTGACATAGCCTCCACCTCTGCTCAGCATCTTAATACTTTATAGGTAAAATAAACCTGCAACCCTGCAAGTCTGTTCATCCATGATGAAAACCAAAAGAGAAAGCAGTGAAATGTTACTCTGCTGTTTACCTAACTAAATATATGTAAGGAAGTGATTTATTTTTTAAAATTAGCTTACGTGTGACTGGCTTTGTGTGAAAGTTAAAACTGTTTTTAACAAAGATACAGTCAACAGAAGCAACGTTAACTGACAAAGGGAAAAAGCACAATGTTACATATCATATTGCACAGTTGTGGAAAAAGTAGACTATATTCAAATCCTTTACTGGCAATACCACAATATAAAAACAACATGACAATAAAAATAAAAGGTCCTGCATTCAGAACGTTACTTCAATGAAATGAAAGAATATTAGTGGTAAAGTTGATGCATTGCATGTACAGTGAGCAACAGAGCCAGTTTGAATAGGTTGTAGTTTCACTTACTGTTTGTTTGCTGATAGTTTAAACAAAGGCAATGGTCAGTGCCTCTGCCTCACAGTCACACTTGCAGTAAATACACAGAGGTTAAGTAAATATTACTGCATAGTGACTCTCCCACATCGTCTTACAAAGTACACAATAGGTGGTGGTTGTTTTTTACTCTGAAACACATTTTCACACAGTGATAGGCAGCCAAGGCTTTTGTATTTAGTTCAACATTATGTGGTCAAACCAGTCAAGCTGCTGTGTGAGCTACATGTTATTGTGTTGCACGGGATTGTCTTCTCTCAATGAACTGGCTCATTAGTGCAGGTCAAAGTGTACGTGGATTCTTATGAGCTGAGATGATAAACTTGTTTGTCAAGCCACAGTTTACTAAGAACGGTAAAAGATGGGATATTTGCCAAATCCACGTAACAAGTCAAAGACCACGAAACACGTTGTTGCCAACAAACCAGTTGTGTTCAAAATGCAGCACTGTTTATAAAGCTACTTCAGGTGGAATTTAATTTTAAAAAAAAATAGGTGTGGACTTTGACCCGTCTAGATCATTCTGGTTACACTGTAATGAGGAATTCAGAGCAGGAAGTTTAAAATATATAAAGTGAACTGAAGTGAATTGAATTGAGAGAGAGAGAGAGAAAGAGAGGGGGGGGAGGAAGAGAGGGAGAGAGAGAAAGAGAGAGAGAGAGAAAGAGAGAGAGA
>VMKM01001599.1:0-128056 GCA_008360985.2 Macquaria ambigua | reverse complement strand
AATGAACATTCTCACCTGGTTTGTAGTGATGCATTTTAGTTCGCTTGCATTTTTCACTGTGTGAAAAAAAAAAACGAACCAAGGGGAAAACACTCCAAGTTCACAAATTCGGGCCAGAGCAAACGAACTATAGGTGTGAAAACGTCCTCATTTATCTTAATTGGTGTGAATGCTGGAAGAAAATTCATTCAAACATCAAAATATTCCACATCTTTCACACATTCTGGCTATTATTCAACTTTTCAAAACTCATTCAAAATATTAAAAATTTGAAACTTTGTTATAATGGGAGTCAATGAGAAAATCATTCAAACCCACTCATCTTCAAGGACTTCCCACGCATTCATACTTTCACGTAGAAACTCCATTCAACCTTTAAAATGTTCACCAAATGTTGGACTTTCTCATATTAATTAATTCATACTTTTTCCACAGTTGCCTTTCAAAATTCATGAAATTTTCAGCCCTTCTGAGAGTTTATAATGGGTGTGTATGTGGCGGAATGTTCAGCACTAGAGTGGGTGACATCATCGCTAGAGTGAAGGGCAGCTGTAAAATCGTCTCAAAAATTTCTGCTTAAATTGCTCTCGTGTCCACAATTCTCACTCTTCACGCGTAATTTTCACATCACTGCGTAGACAAATCTGTCCTGGTTCAGAAAATGTAGCTACTTAAGCCATAGGATATAAAGTTTTTGAATGACAGGCCTTGAAGTATCAGAAACTCTCTCAACTGTCTCATTGACTGTAATGATATTTTGGCTCCTCTCGAATCAAGCGACACAGAGATTTGTGGACTTTTCAAACTGTGATTTATCCATCGTTTTTTAACTTTATTCACACAAATTATACATCTACTTGTTCAGCAATGCTTTCTGGTGCTCACAGTGAAGTCGTTTCACCGATACAACCTACGGGTTTTTCATGATGATGACATTTCTGAGTGAAAGTTTCACAGGTTTTTCTCTGTGTCTCAATGACTCAGCACTTTTAGGCACCAGTCAGACACACAGCTGATGTTGATTAGCTGTTTCTCTGTTCTGATTGGTGGATTGATGTTGAGCTGGTTCTCTGTTCTGATTGGTGGATTGATGTTGAGCTGGTTCTCTGTTCTGATTGGTGGATTGATGTTGAGCTGGTTCTCTGTTCTGATTGGTGGATTGATGTTGAGCTGTTTCTGGCAGTTGTGACCTTTTTAACTGTTAGATTCAAACCTTCTTCTGTCACTCTTGAACGCACACGCACACACGCGCGCACACACACACACACACACACAGTAACTTACACAATTGGCTATGTGAGCTTCATGAGAAGGCATTTCTCACCAACTGCTGCATAGACTCATATTAACAGAGTCCAGATGGGGGTCAGACAGGACTCAAGCATCCTTTTCAAGCCCATTTTCAAGGTTTATCTAGTTGTTCATATCTTAAACTACAAACTGCATTCAAACCCTAAAGTGTTCCACATCATTCATATATTTTCAGTATCATTCAACATTTCAGGCCAGCTATCCAGTTTAGCGTAAGCCTTTCAACAATCCTTCAGATATTCCACATCATTCATATATTTTCAGTATCATTCAACATTTCAGGCCAGCTATCCAGTTTAGCGCAAGCCTTTCAACAATATTCCACATCATTCACAAGTTTTCAGTATCATTCAACATTTCAAGCCAGCTATTCAGTTTGGCGTCAGCCTTTCAGCAGCCAGCATTCACACCACAATTTCTTCAGAAATTGCCTTCTCTAGTTTCTATTTGTAATTCCTGCTTGTGTTTCCCAACCCTAAAGACAGTGGCTTTAAGGTCAAAATTGCAAAGATTTTTACTTCCTTACAGCATAAGGACAGACCAAATATGTTTTTATAGATGATTACTGATTTTGCTATTGTTTAAATGTCCCTTATAGCCAATGTTTTGCCTGTAACCATGTTAGTGCACTCATTGCTGTTTCTGACTGAGCATTTGTGTTTCTCTCCGTGTGTCATGTTCAATATGTGTGCAGTGTCCAAAGAGCCGGTTCCTGCCACAACCTCTATAGGTGAGTAAAAATCAATATTTGGTTTGTTTGTTCTTATCTCTCTTAGTTCTCATTTAACAAAGCATGACAGCTGTGGTTACAGTAATCACTTTTACAGTCCACTACTTACCTGTGTGTGTGTGTGTGTGTGTTGATGTGTGAGCATGAGAAACAAGTGAAGCAAAAGTTAACAAAAAGGCAGAGTTTCACACACATTCAGGTACATACAATGTCAGAGACACACATGGGTGGCAATATACTTCATGTGCAATCACAAATGCACACACACACACACACACACAAAGTTTATACATGGTTAAATTGAAATGTCAAAACCATTTTTCAGTACCTTCTTTCTGTCTTTTTCTCTTCATTTGTCCTCCCTCTCTCCCGTTCTGTTGGCCAGATTGACCAACATATGTGCGTGTGTGTGTGTGTGTGTGTGTGTGTGTGTGTGGCCAGTCTTTGCAGAAGTAGACCATTTCACACACACATACAGGCACACAGACACACACACACAGAGGCATTAGTGCTGCAGTGAGTGACATTTGTCTGCTGGTCTCTTTTTATAGGAGTGTTTCTGTTTTATGTGATAATACTTATCAGCCAGCTGCCAGCTCGTCATCTTCCTACCACGCCTCCTCTCATTTATCCTCCTCCTTTTTCGCTCCTTTCTTCTTCCCTCCCCTGTCCTGCACACTATTCTCCCTATCTCTGTCATCATGTCGACCGTCACATCATCCCCTCTCTCTCCTTTCCCTCTACATGTCCTTTGAACTATTTCTTCCTCCATTTTTTTTGCTTTAATCAATTATTGCATTTTCTTTTAATCCTTTTTTTTCTTTACTTTCTTCTTCTTCTTCTTCTTCAATCACATACACTCGTCTCTTCTCCGGTCCAGTCCTCATTTCTCCTTCTCTTCCATACTGTTATGACCTTAACCCTAGCCAACTCTTTCTTTATTTTCTATCCTTTTCTTCACTCATCATCTGATGTTCACTCTCCTTTCCTCTCACTTTATCCTGTTTTTCATTCCCACCCTCCTCTCCTCTCCTCTTCTCTCCTTTCTTTCCAGGTAGGAGAAAAGTGTATCTCCTCCTAAAACACTGTTGTTAATCAGCTGAATCACTGTTACACCTGCTGAGCCCATGTGTTAACTGCCCAGGAAACAGAGAGCCAGAGACGCAGAAAGGCAGACATTCAGAAAAAGAATCGCTGTGATAGAAACCCAGCCTGCCTCTTATCTGCTCTTGAAAAACTGACAAAAGAAAGATGGTCAAAAGAGAATGAGGGATGGAGAATAAAAAAAAAATCCATATTTTCCGACAATGTTTCAGCCTCACATATTTAAGCTAGTTTACTGTAATCTACACAACGGGCTACACAGGTTTCTGTGCCATTTGCTGATGCACATCAAGGCATGATGAAGCAGAATGCAAAAGGACGCTTGAGCGATTTGTGCAATGGCACAAATTTGCTGTCATACATCTTCACAGAGTGACGTTAGCGTTTGGTCGAACCATCTGTTCTCTCTACAATTAGACAGAAAGACAAGAGATGTAATACGAAACTTTCATCATTAATGTGAAGAAAAATCTGACATTCACAACAAATACATGGAATATAGAAAATAGATAAAAATGTGCCATAATACAACTTACAGATACAGCAGTAAAAGTCTAAGAAATAGAAGAATTATAAATATTTTTCTATCCATTGTTCCAAACATCTTTCTGCTTATACTTCTATCATCTGTTAATCCATCTCTTGACCCCTGCTCTATCCCTCAGTCCATCCATCCATCCATTCCTGCTTCTAGACACTCAACACTCCCTCACATCATCCTTCAGTCTTTGAGGTAGCTGAATTTCGTCGTTTAATAAATGGATAGAAAACATTTCATTTTCAAAGTAAGAATACAACATTTAGACATGTTCCAATACCTTTCAGGCTTTTGAAGATGGATGATGGTACCAGGAGCCTGAATGGTGCCAGTGAGGATCGTTTTTTAATAGCTTGAAGAGTGAGGGAGAGCAGAGAGAGAGAGAAGAAAGTTATTAAGACGACAGTGAAAGAGACATACAGATTGAAGGATCAGAGACAGGGATAGGGAGCTTGGGTAAATCCAGTATGCAATGCTGAGCAGGGTTTAACTCTGTGTGTGTGTGTGTGTGTGTGTGTGTGTGTGTGTGTGTGTGTGTGCCTGCGTGCATGTGTTTTCCTTTTGAACCAGCTGTATAGCTTTCTCCATAGCTCAGGTGTTTTCTCTGCTATGGAAATGGGATTTTATATTGACACACACAGACTCTCTCTCACAAAATATTGCATATATAAGCACCCATAGAGAAACCAACACTTAGACGCATAGTATAGCATACACAAGTACACAAATATATGCATATGGAGACAAGGACACATCAGAAAGTTACAAATATGCACATAAATACACACTCACACATATCCATATGCACAAACACCCAGCACAATGTTAACATTGATGCGACATAAATCCACTGGATCAGTAGAAAGCCACCGCAGCATAGCGTGCATTTCATGTGCAAACACGTTTTCCTCTCAAAATCAATTTCCCAGACACTGATGTATGTTTAAAGGTTACGCAACACTGTTCTCCGTCACTTCACAAAGCAAGCGTCAGCCTTTTGTGCCCGCACAAGGACCTTGGATGCCGTTAGCACAGAAGTCATGTTTCTCCATGGATCAGGAGCTTTTTGTGGTTAATTAGGTACACACAGACAGTACACTGATACAAACACAGACTCGTGCAAAGGCATCCCAGGAAGCTAGGACCCCAAGAATTAGATCTGAAACTAAAATTTCTCCTTGTACATTCCTGTTTGCCTTTTCAAGGGCATTTAAAAACCATGCAGATTAGGCTAATTAGGCCAAAAGTAGGTTAAAATGCAACGGCTTTGGTTGAGACAACATTTTTTCAAGTGACAAAGATGTCACAGAATCATCTTGTCCTTTGTAATTTACTGCTGAAGCATTCAGATGTTTGCATGGAAGTTGCAAAGGAGATGTGCAGAGGAAAAGCAGAAAGGGATTATTTATTTGTTTGGCTTACACTTAAACAATTAGGAAACAGGTTTCTTTCCCTCTATCCCGACCGCCCACTCTCTACGTTGTTTGGCCAAATTGTTTAAACATCAATAAAATATTCCCATCCCACATCCTAATATTAATACCAGAGAAAACGTGCTTAAGATAAGATAAGATTATCCTTTATGATCCCCCAGAGGGGAAATTCGGGTGTTACAGCAGCACCTGGACAGAAATAAGTATGTGTCTTATGTATGTTTAATAAATCCTATTCACATTAGCATTTGCGAGGCTTGCCAGTACAGCACAGTCCACCCAAGTAGTTCATGGACAGTTGGAAAGTACTTTGCAGGGGCAGGGTCAATTTGGCGGGCAGGAACTACAGCCCAGGGACTACATTTAGAGCCAGGTCCTCCAGTTAAAACAGGTGAGATTCCTTGAAAAGTTCCTGTGGTTGAAAAGGGCCAATAGATAAATAAAACATATTAACATATAAACATATTAACACATCTGGTGTTCACATGCCCTGGGTGATGACTCTAACTGCAAATGTACCTATTTAAAAAAAAGACACCCAATCAAGTGTAAGAGCTGTGCTTCAACAATCTGTATACAGACGTTATATTTAATGTACATTCATGGGCTGCATGTTCTGTTACATAGAAGATTCAGAGAAGACAGATTCCCATGTTTTTCAGGGATACTTGGAACAGGCGACTATTTGTGAAAGTATGGATTTGGAGAAAGAATGGTTCAGCAGCGTATATAATAAAAAGAGGAGCATCCTTGATTTTTTCAATGCATATTTTACTGAAGTAAAAGATTCAATCCCTGCCAGCAGACCTCAGTGATGTGACATTTTGCTTTTTTAATGTGTCTTTTGGTGGATATTTTGAAGATCCACTGCACTTGAAGCACTTCAGCAACAACTGTGCTGCTGCACAGTGGAAGTGGAAGATGGTCCAGAGTCACCTCCTGTGTAGAGAGCTCATAATTTCTACCCACAGCCCTGCTTGTATTGGAAGTAGTTTTTCCACAGCATTACTGAAAGGCAATTATTTTCCCCAGCCTAGTTCAGCATAGCATTAGGCTGCATGTAAGGTGATTATGGCTAATGGTAGTCATTTTGTTTGGCCATAATGTGGCAGTGCTGGGTAATTGAAGGTGAGAGCAGGGTTGAGAGATAGCAATTTTTAACCTTTATGTGCTCAGGGAAGATTGAGCCTCTGTGCTCTTTTCCAGCCACATCTTGACTGCCTGCTTACACAGCTTATCTAGTGGTCTCTCAGTCAAACTTCCTCTGACAAGTCTTTCTCAAGCTGTATGCCTCTCGGCCTGTCAGTCTTTGACAATCTGTCTCATCCTCTCGGGTGGTCTCTTTCATCATATATAGCTACATATAGATTTATTAAACAGTAATCAAAGGTAGGCCAGCTTGTGTTCATATAGTCCAATATATTAAAATTGTAGAGGATAAAAATGCAATAATGACGAAGGTTTTTTTTCCGTTGTGTTCCTCTTTGGAAAGACCACAAGATTAGGGATGCACCAATTAGGATTGGTATTAGCGCAGATACTGACCATATTAAGCAAATCTGGTATCGGGGACGACCTGACCAATCCACATTAAATAAGTTTCTTTGTTAATATTATTGCAAAACTTCAGTGTCTCAGTCACAATGTTACATTGTTTTAGCGTATTAGTTACATCCATTCAGTCACAGCAGGCCATGGCCTCAGGGTGGTATAGAGAGGCGAAGTCCCTCCCCTTCTAGTGTCGCCCATGGGACCTAATTTCGGGAAAAATATGTACAATAGTCAGCGGTGAGACAAATGATTTTTTGATTCTGTTTGAATTGTGCCTTGAATTACACATATGATGTTTGTCAATTTAAAACATAATTTTGCAAGTCAAGAAAGTCGCAGTTCGTCGTAAAGATAGTAAAGTACGATTTAGTTTTGTGTGAACTACATCTCTCGCCTCGCACAATATACGTCACCAACACGACCGTCAGTGTAACGTTATCTTACCTGATGTGTTTTATCCAGCGACTCCTGGTCCTTTTATTAGCCGGGAAGTGAAAGACAGAGTAAGACCTGTTTACTCGTGTGTGACTACATCCCGCTACAAAACACAGAGGCATCGTAGCTTCAGCGGCTCTGGAGAGCTTCTGGAGAGAGAAAGTTATGATATCACTTACGCAACTTTTGGGTGTGTAGTCTTTCTAATAACGTATTTTCACAGTCTTATACTTAAACTGTTTTACGACAAACTGCGACTTTCCTAACTTCCAAAATTATCTTTTAAATTGACAAACATCATATGTGTAATTCATGGCACAATTCAAACAGGATCAAAAAATCATTTGTCTCTCGCCGTTGACTACCAAACATATTTTTCCGAAATAAGGTCCCATGGTGGTCCACCGGAAGGGGAGGGACTTTGCCTCTCTATACAGATTCTAAATTTGAGAAAATGAGAAAACTGGTATTGGATCAGATTAGGTGACATCAGAATTGGTATCAGGAGGAAAAAAGTTGCACCAGTACGTCCCAACACAAGATGACATCTTCAGGTCAGTTGAGACAGGCAGAAGCAGAAAAAAATAAAATAAAATTTAGAACGCCTTTTTAAAAAATCATCTCATACCTGGATGCTGTTGCAACATGCGTAAATGAAAAAATTATATTTAACATTAAAGAAGCGACTGGTCAGGTTTGCCTTTTCTTTGTTGCTATCATGCTCATGCTAGCTACCCAGTTCTTCTCTTTATTCCAAACAAACCAGGGTTGTGTCTAAAATCACTCCCTATTTACTATAAAGTGCACTATATTTACCTTTTGCCATTTTTTAAAATTAAAATCCCCATAATGGAATAAAAAAAGTAGTGTCCATTGAAAATGTAGTGTCTATAATGTTCATAATGTTATCAATCATTGTGCAACTGTACAGCAGTCAGTGATTACACAAAATGACTATGATTCATAAGTGTCCAAAATCTACTGCTCACTATAGAGTAAACTACTGAGCTTGAGTCACTTTTGTGATTTATTTGGCCATTCACAGTAGCCAAACAGACATTCATTTGTATGAAAATATTGCATATTATTACTTTAATCCTTCACGTCTCTGTTAATTATCTTCATGGATGCAGTCGCCAGGAGCAGGAGGCAAATAGTGCTTCCCTGCCCATCGAGGATATGAAGTTAATCCGCATTTCTTAGCAGAAATAGGGGATGTTTCTATCTGTCCACCAGTCTCTTTCTCTCTCTGGTCCCAACTTGCAAGATAAGACTCAATTTTTCTTAAATAAGAAACTCTCCTGTGAAGCAGATTTGTCTGTCTGCTGTGCAGCTGCTTGGTGACTTCACAGATCACTGTGTAGGTAACTCACACACGCAATCACCCACCTACACACACTCGCATATCTCTGTTCAACTCTGGTGCCTCTAAGTTCCAAAGGAGGTGGCTTTGTACGCACATACACACACTTATAGCCATTACACATGCATGCAGACAGCCCTGCACACACACACACACACACACACACACACACACACTCTGGGCCGGACTTTGTGAGTCAGTGTTTTCGTTCCTCATGTCAGGAGAAGGGGGGTGAAATGAGGTAAACCGCTGGGATACTGTCTAGACCAGTTGATCTCTGTGACCTGCAGTCCAGATATATATATTCTGCTGTCTCTCCCTCCACTTATCACTTCTGCTGCTCCCTTTCTCTGGCTTGCCTTTTGCCTCCGCCATCTTTTGTGTCTTGGTTTTGTCTTTCTTTGCTTCTGTACTCTTTTTTGGCTTTTTCAATTTAAATTGAGTTTTCAAATCATGTAAGCTGAATTGGCATTTCAGCACACTGTAAGTAATTAAGTCAACACCGCCTCATACCTAAACGACAAAATAGGTTGTTTGCCATTGACTCCCAAAACAAAATATATGACCACTGGAAAAACATGTATGACCATTGGAGAGTACCAGCAACAGCCGTACCGGACCTTTGTCATCATGGTAACAACAATAAACACGAGGTTAATGTTGTGAAACAGTCGCAGTTTGGTTCGATTTAGGCACCAAAACTAAGTAAAAATAAGTATGTTAGTTACGTAAGTTAACTTACGTCACCTGACTTACTAATGTAACTTAACGTTATGATCTGATCTGAAGTTAAAATAAGTCAACGTTGACTTTTGGTTTCACCACGAACAGCGGTCTCCTGGGTGAAAGTCCTGTGTTGCTTCACCCATCCATCCATCTCGGCCTCCTCCCTACGCGGACTTTGTCGCCACTAGAGGTCACTGCCTAACAATAAACGTAAATATGGGTCGTAATAAGCTGCTTGGGGGCTGTCTGAATTAAGTACATGATATTTATCTTGAAGGTCTATCAGAGAACTATTTCTTTTTGTTTAACAAACTGAATTTATTTCTGCCGTATTCGTTCATCATTTTTATTCTTTCTCACTCATTCTATTCCCTCTTTATTTACGCTTCTTCTATCTATTTCCCTCCTCTGCCCTCACTTTAAGCTCCATCCTCCATTTTTTGTACTCGATATTTGCCCCTTCCCTGCTCATCTTTCATAAAGTCTGGAAAAAGACTTCTTGTAGTGAGAAAAAAAACTCCTTGTGCCTAAAGGTGTTAAATCCTGCACAAAGAATGATTTCATGCACACATGCAAAACATTCTCTTACAATATTTAAGCCTGTTCTAGTTGCGTAAAGAGCCTGTATACAGTAGATATATAATGGACACATTGAGTGAAAAATATGTAAACCCCTCAAAATTAATACCCCTGATGGTTGCCCATTATCTATATGCTGCTATAATGCCTTTTAATGGAAGCCAAGACAAGACTTTTGTTAACAGTTCTGCGTCTGTTACTTCTCATGAAAAGCTTAATACCATCAAGTATATCTTTAATTTTTTGTGTTCTGCACTGTGTGCACAAAATAAGAAAAGTACAAGATCAATTTAAGTAAAGTGAAAGAATGAAGACTACTTTGGACAATCACCTAAGTACCCTTTTGTGCCCTTGATGTTGTAAATCGAGGCCTTCAAATCTTTTTTGACCTGCAACCCGTAATGGGCTCAAGGATCTTTTTATTTCCTTTTTCATTTGCCACTCTTTCGTCTACCAATTTCTGTCTACGTTCCCTTCATTCTCTTGCTTCTCTCCTCTTCAGGAAAACTGCTCAGCTGCACTGTTATTTTCCATCGTTTATGCCAGCAACTCACTGTTCCACTACAGGCTGTAATGTGTTTCAAATATCAGAGCGATTTTTCACCCATACCGAAGAGAATTCCACCGGCCTGGCTCTGCGGCAATCAAATGAAGTTGAACTTGACCTTGTGCTTCAGAGATAGACAGAAAGAGTCAGAGAAAGAGTGAGAGATGAACTTACAAGCCACAGCTTTTCCTTATTCTTAAAAAAAAACGCTTGCTGCTAAGATTTTCTGTCTCTGAGCAGCATGAGTGTATCCAGCTCTTTATGGAATATTATATCATTCTAAAAGGCATACTTGAAAACAGTGGTTTGTATCTGTAACCGTAGTTTTGCAAACTTGTACAGTGACGTTTGTATCTGTAAGCTTAGTTTTGCAGACTTGTACATTTTGTTTTCTGTCTGCAAACTCCGTTTTGCGAGTCTGCGCATTCAGACACAGGCTTGCAAACTCATTTTCACAGTTGCGGCGGCAAAAGTACTTACGCGCGTGTGCTCGCACAAGCTTACGGATTTTTGACACATTTACTACGTGGTATGTTTTGTAAACAGGGTTTCGCAAAAGAATCAGACTATCCGCAAGGGAGGGAGGGCGGGATCTCCAGCTTCTGACCAATCAGTGTCTTTGGAATCGCAACGCACAACACAGTTGGCTAGTCAACACTGTCAGTCACCCCCCCCCCCCAAAAAGAAGAAGAAGAAAAAAAAAAAACTGATCGAGGGAGCGCTCTGTCAATTTATCGATGACTGAAACATGGACTCCGGCAGGCCTCCACAACCGCCAGTAAGTCAACAAAATACATAAACTTGTGTCAGATGTAACATTAACTTTTTTAGAAAGGTAAAAACCCCAAAATGTTTGAAATGTTTTTTAATAATGGGCCTAGTCAGCTAGCTAATGTTAGCCAACCAGCTAACTAGCATTAGCATAAAGTAAACTTTAACCAGTCCCTGTATGTAGCGTCCTTGGTTGGAATGGTGGTAACGCTAGTGTTTCTACTCACTATATACTGTATATACAGTACTTATACAGCACAGTGGATTTTCTAGATGATTGGCTGAACTACATACTGCATATTTGATTGTTACTGCTTTTATCCAAGTATGTAGATTATATTTGAGAAGTGTGTAGTGTTTAGCATAATTTCAATTTCAGCCTCAATTATTGTTTGACTATTCTGGATCTAATTACTATGTGTGCTGGCTGATGCATACTGTAATGGATCAGAGCAGGGTATGTAGATGATGCCTTCCTCTGTATAAGGACAGACATGCAATTGCTACTGTAATGAAGTCATTTCTTTAGTATAATTTGATTTAACAGTAATTGCCAGTTGGGGTATCAAGGATGTCTGTGAATTATATTAAATTATACAATGGCTACAAAAAAATACTCACTTCTAATTGGCTGGCAGCTGTCCATTAACATCATATATAATTATATCTTGAACATAGTTCTGATCAGCAGCTTAACTATGTTATTTTTTGTATATCAAGACATCTTATCCTGTATTATTATTTTTTACATAGCACCATGCATAAAATTAGAATTTCAGGGTTGTTCAAACCCCAGGACTGCCTTCTTGTACAGACACTGTCACAAAAAAGCAGATGCAGAATTATATTTGCGTTAATCAATAATACATACCTTCATAAGAACAATTTACCTCTAACTTTGGAGGATTTTTGCAGATATAGAATATAGAAATACAAGTAGACAGACAGGTACACTGGTTGTGTTGAAGGAGTTAAGAGTTAAAACAGTGATACTCTAAGTGGAAGTCATCCATAACTGAGTCTTAATAAAGTCACAGGGTGGGAGGAGGAAACTTTATATAGCACACTGCCAAGCATGAAGGACTGCATTAACATACACACTCACTGACAGTGTAAACGGCCTTCATACACACACACACACACACGGAAAACTCCCAACACTCACTTCTCTCTCTCTCTCTCAATCAATGCCTCTCTCTTACACTGTCAAACACACACTAGCCACACACACACACTCAGTGCTCTCCATATGTCTCTATGTCGCACACACACACACATACACACACACCCTTGTGACTGTGGGGTCAATAAATCTCCCCATTAGCATTGAGATGTCTTCATCATAGTCAGTGTTGTGGAGCTGCCGCTATGACTCCATTTCATGCCTGGCTTAATGCATATTTGACCTTGGTGTGACTTAACACACACACACACACACACACACACACACACACACACACACACACACACACACATACCCACGTCTATACACAAAACCCCACGTAATGAAAGGTAGGCATGGCAATGCACACGCTTGCATTAGTGCAAGAACACACACACATCCATGTACATATGAACTTACACATTTGCATTCAAACACACACCTGTGACCTTGGAGGCAGCTGCCAGGAGTTTTCATAGAGTCTCAGAGACAAAGGAAGTGTTTGTGTGTGTGCATATCTTTGTGTGTATGTGTCTGTGACGGCTGTGTGTGTGAACCATGTGGTCTATGGTTTGTGATTTTGTGTGAGTCTGTGTTTTCTTGTTCAGCACTATAATGATTTCTCTATCTAAGTGTGCAGTAGTGGTGATGTGGTCAGTGGGCCACAACCAGTAACTAACTCGACTGAACTAAGATACAGTACAAGCAGATTCATTATATATACAAAGAGGTCGAAAGCAGAAAAAGAATGGGCTACAAAAGAGAAATCAATTAAAAGAGGGATGAGAAGAGGAAAAGGGAAGAAAAAAGAAAAGAGGGCAAGAAAGGCACACTGTCTTCCGCTGGTATTCATAGAATATATTTGAAAATGTCAGTGGGTTTGAAAACAAAAATGCTTTTGGGAGGTTAGGAAACAACAGACAAGTAGTTTTCAGCTCAGTTGGAGTGTAAACCTGACTGTGCCCTTTTTTTAGAGACACAACATTAACCAAACAAGGCACAACTATGGCTAACTTAATAAGTCGTGTTACACCAGACAACCCATAATACGTTCTTATAGAACTAATTTGCATCAACAAATATGTTTTGTAAGAAATATTATGCCTACATGGTCATGTTTTTAAAAATGGTGGTTGCCGGTGCTGCATTGGCTCATGTTTTCGACCAATCAGCATACACTTGCGTCACTCAAGGTTCCTCTTGTGCTGGGAGAGTACCTACTCTGAAGTAGGAGCTAAAGAAGTCTCTCAAAACAGCGTTCTAAGAACTAAGATCGTTCCCAGTTCTTGCAGTGTAAACACAATAAAAAGGGGGATCCTCCAACTATTAAAAAGTTCCTTCAGTCCGAAAACGCACATAGAAAAGGAGGATGAGAAGAGTTTATACAGATTTATGTGTTAAGATGAAGTGCTGGAGTAAATTCTCAACTGAACTGCTTTGGAGTCAGTGTGAAGGTGGAATGTAAAGTACGACCTGGTTCTGTTTCAGTGAGCAGGTAGTTTGTGTTTGTCCTGACTTCTCCTCACCTCTCCTTTTCTTCTCCGCTCTTTACTCCTGTCTTTCCTCCACCTTTCCCCCTCATCTGTCTCCTGTCCCATCTCTCTTCTAAACTCTTCTCCTTTCTTTTCTTTTATTTCCTCCTCTTTGTTTTCCCATTTTCTTCAATGTCTCACTGCATGTTCTCTTTACTCCACCTCTTCTTTTCTTCTCCCTTTATCTTGCCTCTTCTCCTCTCTTCTTCTATTTCCTCCTCTCTTTCACTGTTCTTCTGATTTCTTCTTTTCACCTCCCATTTGTTTTCCTCTGCTTTCTTTCTTCCTCTCTATCCACTCCTCTCCTTTCATTTCACTTCTTCTCATTCTGTCTTTTACTCTTTTATCATTTCCTCCTCACACAACAGCACTTGTCAGTTATTTGGAATCACTCAGTGTAAGCTTTCATCCCTTTTTCCTTTCTCTTGACCACACACACACACACACACACACACACACACACACACACGCCCAAGTAGGGAGCTGCAGAGTGACCCATGTGGCCGGCTCATTCTTCATTCGTTTAGGGAAGCCAGTGTTGAGATTGGCTTATGGAGAAGCCACTTTAGGCCACTAATGAATCCACAGCCGTCATTAACGTGCAAATAGCTCCATTAAGAAAACATAGAGTCATGCAGATTTATATTACAACCCCTTTTCCTTCTGAGACACACATACACACACTCTTTCACTTCAGTGAGTCTACTGGCCTGTCTGGTTGTCAGAAGCTTTTTCTCTCTTCTTCTCCTTCTTTTCTTTTACGTTTGTCTTGTCTTGTTTTCCCCCATGTGCCCAATTTCTTTCAATCAGTGTATTTCTATCCACCTGTTTTTGGATTAGCACCAAAGAGAATTTGAGTTTTACTTGCTTGGCTGAAGATAAGGGCTAGGAAACAAATAAACCTTCAAACAAATAATCATAATGGGACCTTCTTCTTCTGTCTCTTATGCAGCAGATGTGGATGCAGCATCTGCATATTGCTGTCACCCACATTTACAAGCTTCGTCCACAAAAAACCTTTAAAACTATCTTTTTCTTTGGTCCTCTGGTGCAGCTCTTGACATGCAACATTCCTTCATCAGTCCCTCTGTCCCCTGAAACCTCCATCTATCCCTCCATCTGTCCTGACTAATAGAGCCCATACACATCCAATCAATCTGTCCGTTCCTTAATTGGAGGAGAGATATTATAATTAACTGTCCTAACGTCATGCCCACCAGTCAGGGCTCAGGGTGTTAAGTGACTCATTTAACTCACCACTTGTCATCGGCGACCAATCTTCTCTCACCTAGAGTGTGTGTCCATACTGTGCACAGTGTATGCGCAGTGCGTATATGTTCTGAGTGTGTGTGTGGGGTTGAGTGGTGGGGGGTGGGGGTGGGGGGGGTTGTCATAGAGGGGAGGTCTGTTGTCATGGTAACATATTCTGCCCTTTCTCTCTCTCTCTCTCCCTCTCTCTCTCTGTCTGTCCCTCCATTAACAGACAGTAGCCAGCCGTCGCTCGCCCAGCCCTCTCTGACCCTGCAGAGTTTTCCCTATGGAGGCTGTGAGTCTGTGGAGCTCTCCTACCAGAGTGGTATGTGCACAGAAGTTAGGTACTCACTTTGTTAGTTGGCCAGTCAGTCAGTCAGTTAGTTAGCATCTTAGTTAGTTAGCTTGTTAGGTAGTCAGATTGTCAGTCAGTCAGTTTGTTAGTTAGTTAGTTAGCTAGTAAGCTAGTTAATTAGCATGTTAGTTAGCTTGTTAGGTACTTAGGTAGTTAGATAGTCAGTTAGTTAATTAGCTAATTAATTAGTTAGCCAGTAGGTACGTCAGTCATTCAGTTAGTTAGTTAGTTATGTAGTTAGCTAGTTAGTTAGCTTGTTAGGTACTTAGGTAGTTAGATGGTCAGTCAGTCAGTCATTCAGTTAGTTAATTAGTTAATTAATCATTTTCAAGACCCTCCCATCCACCCACTCACTCTCCCTCCCACATACTTACTGTCTGTTTGCATATTCATATCTTTCTGCCTCTTTCACTGTAAAATGTGTCCGTTCCTGCAGGTCAGTTCCAGGCGGGCCAGTTTCAGCCGGCTATTCGAGTTGCCGACCTCCTCCAACACATCACCCAGATGAAATGTGGACAGGGCTATGGTTTCAAGGAGGAATATGAGGTGAACACACACACACACACACACACACACAAAGAGGCTTATAATGAGAACTACAGTAAAATAGACATAAATCTTTACATCGACAACATTACAAGCAGCTATTAGTAAGAAGGTCAAAGGTCTGCAGCTACAGCACCCAGATAATAGGTATAATAAAATGTTGGTGTAACCCCAGAATGTATATAGCTGCCGGTAAAACAGGGAGTCAGAGAGAGAAGGGTTTTCTTTTATAATGAACACATGGGTATTGCAAAGACCTAAGCTATAGTATTTTAATTGCACTGCAATAAAAAGGGCGTAAATTTGAGTAAACTGGGTAAATCTGAAACTGCCTCAACTGCTTAGAGATAGGATGCTCTTTTGCATTGAGCTAGCGTGTCCTGAAATGATTTAGATTTTTCTATAAAGTGTGAGTGTTTGTCGTGTGAGTGTTTCCCAGTGCTCAGTTTAAGATTCAAAAAATGTTTTGAAAATAAAATAAGTAAAAGATATTTGCATCTCCAGCAGTATAACTTGGGAATTAGATTCCTTTATTTTGTGAATGTGGCATCCATATTTCCTCTCTTTTCCTGCTGTCGCTTCCCAGTTGTGTAGTGTGTGTGTGTGTGTGTGTGTGTGTGTGTGTGTACTGTAGGTATATATTTGTGTGTGAATGATTTGGTTTTATGAGGAAGGAGGATTCTTATCAATTATTAACTCTTTTCCTCATCAATATTGATGATCAGAAAAACAAACTTTCTGTCCCTTACTTTCTGTTCTCCCCAGTTTCTCTTCTTACTTTCTTTGTTTCTTCTCTTGGTTTATTTCTTTTTTTCTTTTGCTAACATCATCACCAGTTTTATACTTATTTCAGTGTATTCTTTCTCCCACTGTTTTGCAAGTTTTTTTCTTCCTGTTCATCATTTCCCTCGTCTCTCCCAACGATCATTTGCCCTCTCCTTCTCAGCTCTGCTTCAATCTTCCTTTCTTCCTTTTGTATTTTTCACTCTCTCCTTCTTTTCATGTTTCTTTTTCTCTTTTCTTCATCCCATCCCATGTATCAGCCTTTTTCAGTCATCCTTATGACTCCCACCCCCTTTTCCCCCTTTTCTCTCTCTTTATATGTAAGCCCTTGATTTTTTTTTAAATTCATCTTTCTCTCTCTGTTTGTTTAGAGCACAGTTTATCACAAACAGACATTTTTACAATCATTCTTTGTCATGGGCGCTCTACCATGGGATCATTTTCCTTCCAAATCCTCATTCCCTCGCTTTCATTCATCTGTCCCTGTACCAAACGCTTCTTCCTTCCTGTCTTCATTTTATTCTTCCTTCATTTGCCTTTTCTCTGCCGCTGAAAATGGATCTTTGAAAAGACAGAGTCTGCTTCTCTCTATCTCCTTCTCCCTCCCACTCTCAAAAGAATGAATATTTTCTATTACAGACTCTGCATGCTAGTTGAAAATTGTCCCTCCGTGATGCCGTACGTTATATTTTCATTTGCTTCCTGTCATTTTGGTTTATACCCACTGATACGTTTCAGGGGAGAGCAAATGTGATTTATTCTCTAGGGTGTGTGTGTGTGTGACTGTGTACGTACTTGTGTGTCTGTGTGTGTGTGTGTGTGTGTGTGTGTCAGTGTGTGAGAGAGAGAGAGACAGAAAAAGAGACAGAGAATGGAGCCTTATTAGTAGTGCTGCTAGCAACTACCACCAACAGCTAGTGGAGAAAGACTGGACAGTATACATAAACACACATTATACAAACAATACATATATTCTCACACTAAATGTGTGTTTGTGTACATTTATATAAATGGATGCTGTTTTTTCCAGTCAGGTTAGCATACAATGCTTCTATGATGAAGTGTTTGTACAGTTATGTCCATGTGCATTTTGGATGTGTGTGTGTGTGTGTGTATGTGTGTCTACCACCACACCCCATATGGTGTCTTCTTGTCCCCGTCTGCGTGTGATGTGACCTCCAGTGTTGAAGCCCATTAACCCCACTAACACCGACAGCAGCCACACTGTCAACATGTCGCTCCCCACTGGGATTACACCTTTTTGCATTTAAAGGAATATTCTACATAGTTTGAAGACTGGCCAGTTGGTCAGGTTAACTACTGTGGCCACTATATCCTAACCTTGAATGTAATGTGGCCTTTACAGATGGATGATTGATCTTAACAATTAGCTTTTTCATTTGATAAACCTGAAGAAAATGGTGCGTCCATTTGTGTGGAGAACTGTAATCTATTTTTTGTTGTACAGTCTCCTGCTGGACACAAACCTCAGTTTTAGATTTCCAACATTTTACATGCTCAGTCATCCACTTAGTCATCCATACCTTTCCTTTTGTCTGCACTTTAAGAACATCATGCTATAAACAAAGGTTTGAACAAACAACAAAAAAACGCTGTTGTTTTACTGGAGGTGACAGTGTCATTGGTAGCCACTGATTTAGTACTGAAGTGTACTTTATATGTATTATAAATGTTTTATCAAGAACAATCAAACTAGTATATGGTCAACAGTTTCTTCAGCTGATATTCTGTGAAACGTGATATTTTAATCACACTTCTTGTGGGGAACAAACGTGCTGTAATTCCAACACGTTTTAGTCTGGTCGTGAGTTTTTGAATATAATTATTTTAGTCATTTTAACCATTATCGCATAAAGGAAAGCTAAGGTACCCACTCACTGGTACAACAGAGGCAGTGTGTGTGTGTCCTCTCTCCACCCACCCTACTCTGTGTTTTATATAGAATATTAATAATCCCAAAAACCGCCGGAATTCAGATGAGAGGAGTTTGATTAAGACTGGCAATTTTTTTTAGGTTGAAAAAGAGCAGCCAGCCCACACCTTGTGCAAATGCACGCACACACACACACACACACACACACACACACACACACAGGGATACATGCATAACCCTCCTACAGAAGCCTCCTACCTAAAATGTCCAAAAAACAATGTTCTGCCTAGTTTTTGTAAATGAATGTATGCAACACAGAAAATTCACACACAAACACACACACACACACACACACACACACACACACTCAGGCCCACATGCCACTTTAAAAGAATCAATTTTCTGCTTGACTGAGCGATATGTTTAGATGTCTGTTTTTCTGTCACAGTGCATTTGTATAGTATAGTGTGCAAGTGTGTTTGTGTGTCTGTGTCTGTGTGTGTGTGTGTGTGTGTGTGTGTGTGTGTGTGTGTGTGTATGTAGGTCATATAACTGTCTGAAAGTGAAAGCTGTTGTCTGGTCTTCTTAAGCCTTTAATGGACTCAAAAAGGACTGTTCACTCGTCCCTATAGGGAGAATGACTGTGTGTGTGTGTGTGTGTGTGTGTGTGTGTGTGTGAGACCTCTTCCACTATGTTATAATGGTTGTTCTAAAATAGTTCAGTGTCCATATGGCGACCTTTGAGAGTTGGGGTTTGGTTGCTTAGCACAAGCTTGAGAGTGATCTTAAACACACTCACACTCTCACACACACACACACACACACACATATATTTTTATGTGCACATATGGGACATGCACATGTAGTGTATGTACGCCAAATTATAGTATATTCTCACACACTCACACTAATACACTCAAACACACTCACAATAGTCTGTAGCCAAAAGTGTGTATAGGCAAATTTGTACTATATATGTGTTTTTCATCACACAAAAAGTACATACATGCACACACATGGACACGCACATTTTGTCCTTGCTGTGTTTGTAAGGCTTGTCACACGGGCCAGCATCACAGCAGGGAGAAAGGACAATCTGTCTTCTCTCCTGCAACAAAGGACTGACAGAATATTCTCTTTCAGACCAAACCAACTGAACAATGAACCCAAACTTTTTGTCTCTTCTCAGCTCCTGTAGTGTTTACCTGCACTTTTTCATTTCAGACATGCAGCAATTTATTTTGTTCCATCCATTTTCAAGTTGCTCCTCGCTGCTGGTTGCTTTTTAATTCAGTGCAGGAATTCAAGCGCATTACCTCTGCCAATAAAGTTGGAAGGGAGTTATGTTTTCACCCCAGCCTGTTGGTCTGTTGATGAGCAAAGCATCCCGGAGTTGGCTGAAATCTGGTAGACAGGTACCCGGCCAAAGGATAAACTAACCTGATTGGGATAGATAGATCTGGGACTAGAATATTTCTTGCCATAACTTCTGTGCTGTGTTCACATGCTAGCTGAAAGGTCTAAAATCTTGGACATTCAAGTAGACTAATGAGCAGCACTGCTTTTATGTACTTTTTAGAGAAAAGTAAATCAGTGAAACTAGCAATAAAGGAAGTAAGTCGAGAGCGCTTCAGTGTCTGTAAGGTGGACATTGTCCATCTTTATATACAGTTCATGCCTCTGACAGTGATTCCAATTCAATCAAATTATGAGCAATTGTTCATTAAAAAGCTAATACTTGTATAAAGTAGAAGAAAGCACTAGATTATATGAGTGATAATAGGACATTTTTATATATATTTTACATAATGAATTTAAGTTTGGAACAGCTAGGCCTACATCTTAGATTTGTATTTGGTTATTTCTGCTTTGAAAGGTGAATCACGTGTGACCTGCCTGCAAGCTTTGCCATCTTCTGAAAACCCAGAGTTCTGTTACATTTCAGCCATAATACAAGTGTAAAGAGTACAGTCTGTTGCAAACTATCAGTTGATTGTCTTTTCATTAATATTCATGTTACTGCTTTAACTTCTGCCTGCCCATGTGTCAGTGTACAAGCTCTGGCCATCAGGCCATATGTGCATGCATATTTCTGTGTGTTCAAATCTCAATATGAAACTACTGCCGTGTGTGTGTGTGCGCGCACATGTACATGTACAGGCCCTGGCGGAGGGACAGACGGCGCCCTGGGAAACGGCTAAGAAGGACGAGAACCGCAACAAGAATCGCTATGGCAACATCATCGCTTGTGAGTACTGCAATGACATAGATGGACTACTCCTGCAGTAGCTGCTGAATATGATTGTGGTATTGCTTTAATTTAGCTTGGTGAGGTTTGGTGAGGTTAAGTTAAGTCTGGCTTGGTTCGGTATGGATTATTTCATGTAATTTATATTAGTTCTTGATAGTCTGGTCTGGTTTGGTTTGGTTTGGTTTGGTTTGGTTTGATTCATTTGGTGTGAGCTTTTTTTTTTTAACAAAAACTTTGCTGAGTTTTGTCTGTACAAATTCAGTGTACTGATTATGGAGGAGAAAAAAGCAGAGGTCTAACCATTGGTTTAATGAAACAGAGGTACCAGGTGTACTGGGTAAAGAGACCTTCCTTCAGTTGGAAGACAAAGGTCCAAACCTCTGTGCTGGCAACCATCTGCCCTGCTGAAGTGTCCTTCAGCAAGTCACTGACTGACTCCCTCCAGCTCCGGGTGTGTCCTACTGTTGGATGTAACCACCTGCTGAGAGCCAGATGCCAGTAGAATGTGGTCTTGGTAGATGAATCAGTCAGGGCCAACACACCCCCCAGAACGTTTTTAAGAGATGAGAACATTTTACTTCTCACTACCTCTGACAGTGAGACCAATTTAATCAAAGCAAAACAATGTGTTTAATAGAAAATAAGATATGCATATTTAATACAATGCATCCTTTTTGCAGAATGTAATATCAAAGTCTATTCAAACTAATTCAGTAAACTTCTGTAAGTCTGATACAGGAAACTACTGTGGCAAGAATAACTTTCAGTTTGCAGAGGGATTTTATTTCAATCCTGCTTGATGATCAAAGCCTGCAGCCTCTATTTTATTCTTTTGTCAAAATGAAGCTTCATTTTGGAGCAAAGACACGCTGCAGTAATGATGTGCAGAGCGAGGCACGTACTGCATGTAGCATGTGTGTGTGTGTTTGGCCACTAGAGTGAAAATTAGCATGTGAATGTGATGCTGTGTCGAGTGTTTGCTATGATTTTGTGTGCACTAATGACATCTGTCTGATTGTATGTTCTGTAGATGTGTGTGTGTGTGTGTGTGTGTGCGCGCGCGCTTGTTATCTTGTACAAGGCAACCTCAGGCCCCTATTAGGATAGAACAATAGAAGCAGATTGTTCGGTGGAACTTTTATTGAATGGTTTATGGGTGTGTATGCGTGTTGTGTTTATGCATATTTGCATGTGTGTCTATGCCATTAGAGCCACATGCACATACATGACCAGTATGATACAGAGGATTGCGCTGGTGCGCTTATATTTTGCAATTCACGACTGTGTGTTTTGCACACACAGATCCGTGCGTGTGTACACATCTCACTACGAGGGTTTAGATGTCAAGGCAAAGACACTGCACTAACCTGAAGGCTTTAAAATGAAACATTGCCGTGAAATGAAATAGCCTGTCAAGGACTTGATAGCCAACAGGAATTATGATAAATTTGCTATTAGTACAAATCCTTTAATTACAAGGGCCTGGTAATGGAAACTGTCCATCTTGCTCGCTGTGATTGTACAAAGGCTCATTTTCTTGAGAAAATGTTTTAAAAGGCCCCCGGGGAAAGGACTTTGTGCGCTGTCTTTATTAGAACAAGGAAATGTGGTGACACAGGCAGACTGACTGGCTGCAGCTAAAACTTTAAATATGGGTAAAAGGGTCTTCTGTCTTTTTTCTTCAGTCAGGTTGAACTCTAATTCCCCTTTTGAAACAGTGGATTTGCCTTCTGCTTTGGAGCTGCAGAGCAACAATCTCAGAACAAATTGCCTCACAATAGGATTAATTCTCTCTTACACACACTGCGTAGTTCTGCATATGGGACTATGTTCCCTTTGCCACCAACCCTAATCTTCACTCTCACTACTCGTTATTAATAATCATTTAAATGGTTTAAAAGTTTATTTATATAGCACTTTTCTTACACAACAACAATATTTACAAAGGTGACCATACTGTAACTGGAATGCATATTAGGGTTGAAGTTACAGAAGCATGCCCTGTTACGGAGGCAGAAAACCTACACTGATCCACTGCTTTGAAACAGAATTTACAGAAAACATATAAATAATCTTAAACATAGACCCTTTTCAGTAGTAGGTCATGTGTTCTAATTTTTTGCAAGTGTGGAAAACTTCCACTGAGCATCAACTGAGCCCAACAAAAGACTCAGTAACCAATTTCGGTGACGAGTTAGGGAGCACTTTCATGTCATCCAACACAGGACAAGTGTTGACAAGACAAAGAAAAACGTGCAACACCCTAAGTGGCAGCAGGAAGGGTTCATGTTTAATTCTCACAGAAGAAGACATTCAAATGAAATCTATGTTTACTGGTTAAAGTCTGATCTAGAGTCATTTTGGGCTCCATCCAGTGACAGCACAGCTAACCCAAGCAAACGCTCATTGAGCCTCGGCAGATCACAACGAGGGGAGCTAAATTTGTGGCCTGGCTTTGCGAGACTTAAACCAACACTGAAGATCTGACCCTAAGAAATCCCCTCTGAGGCAGCTGTGATAATCTCTCTATCCTTCTGAGGACATTTGACTTTCTGTGACTTCTCTGTCACACTCATCTTTCTCTTTCTCGCACACACACTAACACACACACTTTTCACTACCTCTCTCTCTCTCACACTCTGGCGCAGTTTGAAAAGGGCTGATTTGAGTTGAAGTGTTAACACACTCTTCCTCCAGCCATCTGCCAAACACAAACGGTTGATGCCATGTTTGAAATCCCTTCAGCACACTGAATAAATGTTAATCTACCAGCCTCCTGTCCTCCCGTCTCCTCAACGCTTCCCTTCCTCTCCCATCTCCCCACTTCCACTCCCGACTTTCTTTTCTCCCCGTCATCTTGTTTGCTTCCCTCTCTGCACTTTTACTTTCCTCCTTTGTCCCCCTTTTTCCTCTCTTCCCAACCACTTTTCATCTCTTTACCTTTCTACAATCTTATTTTTCTTGCTTTCCTTTCTCCCTTTATTCTCACCAGTCGCCCTTTTCTCACCTTCCTGCTCTTCCTTTCTTACCCTTTTTGCATCCCTCTCCTTTTCTCTCCTGCCATCTCTTTTCATCGCAACTGTTCTCTCCTTTCTTTGAATTTTTAACCTCTATTTTTTCCTTCACTTTAAATCCCTCTCTTCTCTTTCTTGCGTGTGCCTCTCTCCACTTCTTCACTTTTTCTCACCTTTCCTTTCTTTCTTTCTTACTTTCCTCTCCTCTCTATCCATCCATTCATCCTGTCTGATTACCTCTGACAGTATATGGGTTGAGGCAAAGCACTGTAGTATTTCCTCATTACAGACATCTGTCTGCTTCTATTTCCTCCTCCCTCTCCTCCTTCCCCTCCTCTTTTTTCTTCTCCTTCTCAGCCCTCAGTTCATAGAACAGCCTTCCCATATGGTCATTTATAATTCAACAGAAGCATGCCTTCAAAATAAACAGATTTATTGGCAAGCATTTACATATGTGCAAAGAGGGGGTATCTGCACGTGTGTGTGCTTGTGTGTGTATTTATTTTAGTTTGTGTAGGTCTGTGTCTGTTATCAAGGAGAGTTAAGGTGAGGATGGTGTGTTAAAGTGTTTCTGTTTTATATTGGTCTTCATGTGCACTTCTCCATATTTGTTTGTGTTATTTTATGTTATTCTGTCAGTTGGCTTAAAATGCTTTGATGTGATACACCACAGTCTGGTCATGATTCCATACAGTTTTCATTAAGTAAAGACAAGAAGTGTGTCAGCAGGAGCTTTACGTTTCACTTATTTAAACATTCACCTTAAAAATATTTACCTGATCACTCCTCTGCAGCATTGCATTGAACAAGCCAATACTTTTGTCACACCCCAAATGTTTCTTGTTCATTCTATGTCAGGCTGTAAACAAAACTCATTTGATACTCTGATGTACTTGTGGCAAGACAGCTAAATAAGTAGATACAACATTTGAATAGAAAATAGTTTTTTCCTCTTTTTGTAGAAGCTTGTTGTTTCCTCCCGCTCCTAATCTTTGTGCTAAGCAAACATTATAGGCTATAGCCCGGCTCAACACGCCATCTACTGTTTTAAATCAGCCCTGAACCTGCAAGGCCAATGCTGACATAGAGTCGACCAGTTGGGACCTGTCTACGTCCTGAAATTTATATAAAAAAAGACACTAATCAGTGTCAGTCAGTCTCCCCGTGTCCCCTGACCCACACACTATGTAGCCAGCCACGCCTCCTACAGTTGATGTTCCCTCACTCGTTGCATTTTTTAAATTTGCTGGGAAGAGAGGGTTCTAGCTAAATTTGAGGATGGAGTTATACTTTAAGTTAGGCAAGGAAGCTTAGTAGGGAAGTTTAACATAATTAAAATAGATGTGACGACTTGAAAAAAAAAAGCATTAACAGTGTTAGCCATCGTGGCTAAAAAGACAGATAAATGCTCATGTCTGGTAAACCAATGTCATGTAGGTGTCAATATTTTCAGTTTTACTTTGTAAGAAGTCTTCCTCATATTTTACCTGACTGCTGAGAATAAGCCGACAGCTTGCCGTGGGTTGATTGTTGTGGAGACAACAGAAAGTTTGAGAGATTTTAATCTGAAATGTTTCAATTTAAAATGATGCCATATAATGGGAACAACAATCCGGCGTTTCATCTGTCCTCATTCCACTTTCAGAAATGTAAATGTTTCCCGTGGAAAAGGTCTTCAGAGCTACACCAGGATGTGTTTTATTAATGTCAACTTTCACTGACACTCGAGGCTCCTACTTCCATTATGATTCAGATCAAGTCAGCACTGAGTTTCTTTTCTCTCAAGCTGCATAGAAAAAATAACATGGAGTCTGAAGTCAACATGGTGTTTATTTTATACAGTCTAACGTGCGCATAATCATCATTGATTTGCTCATTGATTTGTGCATACTGCTTCTTTTTTTCCACCACTGGGAATACTGCACAATAAACCTCTGAAAAATGAAAGGGTTTCGTTATTGAATAGAATATATTTCTCTTAGACAAGCAGTCTATCGTTTTAATGTCTTTAAGTCATTTAACTCTGGAGAATTTTGATTCCTTCTGCCCCCTCTGAGCTTCAGCCAAAAACAATGTGCCTTCCCAAGTATAGATATACCCACTTTTCTATTGCATGCTCTAGCAAAAATTGCTGCACTTTTTCTCTCCCCAAGAGGAGCTGATTGAAAACTCAAAAACTCAGGCTGCAAGAAATAACTTTATACAGTAGTAGTATTTTGTTGAGTGTTGAGAAATAGGTGTCTATCTGTTTGTCTGTCTGTCCTTTTTCCTTCTCATCCTTTTTAGTTACTGAACTTTATTTTCTCAATTCGCTCTCTTTCCCCTGTTGCCTTCACAGTCTTTCTCTGCCTCTCGTTATGTTTACTTTCTAAAGTTATGTTTAGAGTAAACGCAAGCGGCGTTTTAGAGGTAGCAGGATGCATAAGAGTATAAAAAGACACAAAAAGACACACATGACTTGACTTATTGACACGAGGACACATCTGTACGAGTTGAAAATGTTTTAGAGAAAAATCTTTGGTTATTCCAAGGCTGTATGACTTCCTGCTTTCCTTAACGTACAGAGACAAGAAGAAAAATGAGAGCTTTGTGGAGAAAAGTAAGAACAACTACTGGATTTTCTGGTTGTGGATATTTAAGATTAATCAATCAATAGTCTGAGCTGGCACATAAACACACACAGAGGCACACTCATCACTGGGTTGGTGCGTGACTTACTAGCTAGCGAACAGCTACTGTACAGTGATGCCTGATTGTTAATGCATTGGTTGTTTGTAGAGATTAAACACGGACTGCAAAAATATTTAAATACAGCAGACAAGGTGAAGGCCTGCTTCATGTTCGGTCTGAACGTACCTTCATGCTCTCCTCATCTTCTTTATATCTCTTTGTCTTCCCCTTTCTCATTTTTCTTTTCTCCCCTATTCCCCCTGTCTGTCTTTCCTCTTCCTGTCTCCCCTCTCTCTTGAGGCCCCCTCCCCTCAGTCTCTGACTTCCTTTCTGAACTTAATCTATTCACTGTATTTTCTTGCATCTGTCACTTTAACTTACCTCTCTCCCTTCTTCACCTGTTCTTTTCATCCCCCCCCCCCCACTTTCATGACCTCCCCTTACTACTTTTCCTTCTTTGCCTCTCGTCTCTGTCATGAATCTCTTCCTCTCTCTCTCTCTCTCTCTCTCTCTCATACACATGCACAAACTCACCCCAAAGCCCTCTTCCCATTCACTAATGTGTACCAGTGTTCAGGTGAATGAGAATCATTACACAGGCTGGCAGTCTTTGCCAGGAGGTGTTACTACGCACACACACACCCTTCACCCACTGTTACACCTCCAAGCGTCGCTGGCATAATCAGTATCCCCTCCTGCATCATGTTGCTTCTCATTACAGCGGAGGTTATGTGTATGGTCGTGTGTGTGTGTGTGTGTGTGTGTGTGTGTGTGTGTGTGTGAGAGAGAGAGAGAGAGAGAGAGAGAGAAAGTATGAGAGGGTAAAGGCATCTTGTTTCTGTGAGTGTGTACGTGTTTGTGTGAAACAAACAAAGCAATGAAGGAAGATTTTGAAAACAAGCACAACCGTGTGTGTTTGTGTGTGTGTGTGTATGTGTGTAGCTTCATATGCAGCTGACTCCCTTCCTCCTCTCTTATCCTCTCTGGCACTGATTCTCAACACGTCTGCCGAGCTGCTCTGAAGTCAGAACGCCAACAACTCCTCTGAAGTGTTTGACCAAAGAACCACAACAAATATTAGCATCCCCCAAGCTGTCACACACACACACACACACACAGACACACAAACGCTTACACAAATAAACACCCATTCTGTACACACATGGTAGCACATACAAATTCAGTGAATAAGAAAGTCCTATACCTGCAGTCTACACGCAGACACACATACACACTCTACACTCAGGCTTGTACAGATCACAGCAGTCTAGTTTGCGCTTGATTGCTTGAAGCAGTGCAGAACTGCTGCAACATTATTCCTCCCGCAGACCTACAGTAAGAAGAATTTGTGAGTTTTTTTTTTGTGGAAACTTCTACTTAGGTTTCTCTTTTCTTATGGCAAGCATTTTGCAAATGCACGTTCTTATTTTAAAATACATCTGTATTGCTAAATATAAAAAAGAAATGAAGAGTATACTCTGAAACAGATGGTACTTTATTGTGAGACCTAAACAGCTTAAGTAAATTTAGTGTCCATAATTACTTTTATTTTCTAGCCAGTAAGGATTTTCTGAAAGTGGTGACAAAGTATTATATAGATTGTTTAATTATATAAAGGTAGCAATACATAGAAGTATTATTAGCCAAATGTATTCATTTTGGAGAATGACCTCTTTCAAGGTGCAATATTATATACACATGGAACAAAGTATGTGGACACGGGAAACATTACACCCATATATGATAGTTAGAACCTGGCTGCAGGGATTTGCTGAACCTAGCTGTGTGCACGGGGAATTGTCAACATGTAGAAAGAAAAGGTCTTTCTCAAAGTGGTGCCACAAAGTTGAAAGTACCCTATTGTCTAAAATATCATTGTATGCGGTCAGGGGTTTCATTTTTCTTCTCTTATGTTGATTCCTCTAGTTTGAATGGAAACCCTGGTTGCTATTGTGTAAAAACAATAAATAAAACAAGAAACAAACAGGAAGAAAATGATTCTTAAGGAAAGACTGAGTGCGTTTGCCCCCCCACCACCAGATGATGAAATGGTTTCTGTTGCAGCTCCCAGTGGGAGGGCCGCACACAGATAATGGTGATAATGAGGCTGATTTTTAACGCCAGCCTCCGTATTATTGATATTGTTGACGGTGATTGCTGTTAATCATCATTCCTCTTCAGAAGCGGGTGGGGGGTAACAAAGACACAGTAATAACAATACATGCAGAACTTTGATGCTGATTTTTAACAATTGTTATTTATCGACAAAAGAAGCATCAGGTGGCGGAGGGAGACGATGAAGTAATGATTTTAAAGATGATTGTATTTTTAATTAGAAGGTGGAGGATTGTGAGTGATTATAGTTCATCTTTCTAAAACTTCAGGGGGTTGACAATTGGATATTCTTTGATAGCTGGTAATGATGGGCTGTGATCATTAACAGTGTGCGATAATTGATTGTTGATGAATTAATCAGAGTTAATGAGATATACTGCTGTCTAGACATTTATAAGATACCCACTGAAGAAGGTCTTTTTTAGACACCCATCCACTTGACTTGACCTCTGTCAGAGCACATAACCTTCCCTTAAACTCCCGCTAACAAGGCAGTAAAGTGGATCAGTTGGCTGCAGTTATGACAGTTTCATTTCAGATTTCTGCGTTTTAACCAGGAAGATGACACGCAGGAACAAGCTGAACTCGGCTCAACTAATTCACGTCTCTTATACCTAATGAGTCGCTGTGTGCTATCATAGCACCACTTATATGCAGATAGATTTTCCTTCTCTGTCTGGCTTGTGAATGGCCGGCTGCAGGCGAACACTTGCTGTCATTAGATTGAAGAGAGGATGTTCCGCGGACAATCAGATATGGGACACTAATGAAAAGAGTGTCAGCTGGTCAGCGAAACAAGATGGTTTGCTGTAAGAAGGGCTAACAGGATACAATTCTTATGACCACAGGCTCATTAGGTGCTGAAGTGTTTCAGCCATAAATAAAACAAAAAACAAAAAACAAAAAAAAACGGATCATTCCTAATTTGTTATTTCCTTTTTTTGTAAATGTGGTTGGAGTTAACTACATGGAGCTCAGGAGCTTTGGTATTGGACATACAGACAGGAAGTCATGCACGTTTTGATCTTATTAATACCTAAGTGAGCATGCAGAGGTCTGAAAACGTTTCTGCCTTGGTATCTTCAAGATGACTCTTATTCATATCCTGTGTGATGGTAAAGGGAGGAGGAGATCATGGGTAAAGAGCGGAGGTAGCTGAAGATGCAGGAGAGGGTGTGCTGCTTGTGAGAGAAGCAGGTGGAGGTCTAATGCTACAGGGTTACGTATGTTGTACAGATTGTTAAGTCCTCTGAGACAAATGTGTGAGTTTGTGTTATACGAATTAAACTGACTTATTTTGAAAAACAAAACAAAACAAAAAAGTCCACATGCTTTGACATTGACATTATGCAAACTGGGACCATATCTGAGTCTAGAGTTAGATAGCAGTGGCTGTCATTTGTTCTTGAGTGTGCATGTCTTCAATTGGATAGACGTTAGTGAAATTTTAGTGCTAAATTTTAAACCATAATAAACCAAGAATTTATTAAAGAACGTATTTGAGATTATTGGTGTTATAACTTCCTGTCAGCTGTGATTTACTGGATCTGTGATCTCTATTTATGGTATTTGCCATCTACTTGGTTTAAACAAAAGGGGAATATTCACAGCTATATTATTTGTTGTTGCTTGCATCAGTATTGCTGCCATTTGACATAGATAAATCACGTTGCCATACATACATACTGTAGTGCCCAAGTAAAGAGCAGGTTTGAAGTTGCAGTTGTTGAATTCCTTTCGGTTTTTGAAAGAGAGCTGTTTGTTGGAATGAGTAAAAGCTTCTTTAAGTAGTAATTGAACTGTTGCAGCACTATATACCACCAGCGTCTAAAGGGTTAATAGTGATATCATAGTAAAATTCAAGATGCTGTTTTCTTGTCTCTTTTGGACAAAATGGATGCCAGACACGTGTTTTCATTTTGCACATTAGTATAGCCTTAGTGAAACCCACTACAGTTTAGTTCAACGACACACTGATTTAGTTCTGCTGCGTAACTTTAAAGTGTAAAAAGGCCGCTGCTCTTTCTTCACTAAACCTTTCTTTCCTTCTCCCTCTCGTTCCTCCCCCTCCCTCTCTCTTTTACTCCTAACAGCCTTCAAACAGCTGGAAACAGCATCTTGAGGTGTGTGTGTGTGTGTGTGTGTGTGTGTGTGTGTGTGTGTGTGTGTGTGTGTGTGTGTAAGTCGACAACATTCTGAGTTGTTTGACACATCAGCTGCAGGGAGCTCTGGTCTTAATAGGCTATTACACACTATAATACCCTCCAACACACGCACACACACACACACATGCATAGTTGCTGACGCTGTAACACACACATCACTCGAACGTTGAAATGCTACTGGAATACTTTCTAAAATGCACACAAACCTTTCAACACACCTAAAGATGTTCCAGAACATACGAGCATACAGGGACGTGAAGAAAGACACACTTTAACACACTTACACGCTACTCAGTCCTGCTCACACACACACACACACACACGCACACACACACACACACACATGCATAGTTGCTGACGCTGTAACACACACATCACTCGAACGTTGAAACGCTACTGGAATACTTTCTAAAATGCACACAAACCTTTCAACACACCTAAAGATGTTCCAGAACATACGAGCATACAGGGAAGTGAAGAAAGACACACTTTAACACACTTACACGCTACTCAGTCCTGCTCACACACACACACACACACACACACACACACACACACACACTTACACTCAATCACACATGCTATTAAATTCCCTAATGCCTTGAGCCGGGCTGACAGCGGAGTGTATGCCGTGAGTGAGTTGAGCTCCATAGGGAGCTAACTGATTAAGTATATCTGTGACAGACACAATCCCTGCTTAGTGGCTACTGAAAAAGGAGGCGAGAAGAGCAGGAGGAGGAGGAGAAGAGAGCAGATGAGAGGGAAGGAGAGGACAGAAGAGTAAAACATCTTGTTCAGCACTTTCAACTTGCTACTGTGAGCGTTTGTTTTTCCTTCTCTGTAAAATACCACCTCCATCTGCTTATGTGGACATTTAAAAGGGTGTCTGTTTACAGCGGTGTGGTTAATAAGTAAAGTGTCATGTTAAAGCTGGAGTGTGGAACTTTTGTCTCCCCTTTCTGGCAGTGAGAGTAATTGCACAAACACTGTCGATGCGTGCTCATGACATCTGCCTACAGGGGAGCTCGCTCAAATTTCCACAGTTCCAAGACAATAGTCCATTATTTAGGTAGAGTAAATGTAATAGCTACACAGCCTACTCCAAATATTTTACAAAGACCAACCTGTCCAAGAGCAGTAAGGCCACATCCTGTCTGCCCTCAGTCCCTGCTCTTCTTTCCAACGAGGAAAAGCTACACCAATGGTTATCTGTGTTTGTCCTCGCCGTCGGTCGATTTATCTTTTTGACTGTAATCCTTCTTCTGAACGCAGAGTTTCTTTTTTATCTGGAGCATTAGAAACTTTTCTTGGACGCTTCTTAGGTTTTTCCTCCATAGTCCCAGTTGTTGTAGCCTACTCCATCGCTTCGGTCGCTCCCCTCAGCTCTGGCAAACCAGAGCCATGTAGAGAGAACTACCTGAAGTCTGAATCATGTGATGATGAAGCATTTTGAACTTCTGTTGATGCGACTCTCTCTCTTCATGGCTCTGTGGCAAACCAATCCTTGCTGGTTGACTACCAGTGCGCCAACGCAGGAAGGTCACCACAGACACCAGATTTAAAAACTCTGGTATACTGCGAAATACAGAGAGATTTACCTGGCAGTGATAGGCCTAATCAGCATTGTGTGAACTTGAATGTAACAGACGTTCATTTATATGTAAAAGTCCCGCACTCAAGCTTTAAGGTGCTAGATTGTGTTTTAAACCTTTGCTCCTTATGTTTCTGTACATGTTACATGTTTTATGAAAGCTAAAGCTAAAGCTTATGCAGCTACCACCAAATGCCTCTGAGCATCTAGCTAATGCCTTGTTAAACACTTGAGTGACAAGCAATGAAGGCAACGACATTGTGCCTCATATCCTAGATCACTGAATGCTGATGATCCCTCAACCTCCATCACCATCACAGGAAATAAAAGAAGAATCAAAGGGAGAGGGGATATCATTTATAAAGGGGGTGTGTGAAACAGCATTTTAGTAGCAGAAATCTCTCATCATGCACCTAGTCTGCATTAGTGCCACTGTATGATGTTGTATTATCTACCCTAGTCTCTCTCAAGCATTGTAAAATAAAACCTAATGGGCACATTGAAGCATTAAATTCTTCTCTCTCCAACAGCAAGCTCTGTTACACTTTCTTGCTCTTTTCAGGCAGCTGGAAAGACAATGGAATATAAAAGAGGCAGTAAGTAGAGGTTTTAACTGCCTCATAGCTCAAATGACCATAATATATCTGCAGGAGGTTGATAAGGTTTTTGTTCAATATCAGTGACCCAGCAATTACTTTGTCCAGTGCTCTTGAAAACAAAATCTAAGCCACAAGAGTTTCAGTCACATTACTTTTTAGCTGCCATGTGCTTTTCCCAAACCACAAAGGCGTTGTCATACTGCTATTTAGTATAGTTTTCATTAGACTTTTCATCCTACCTTTCATAACAAATTCTAACTGTATCAAATAAGCAACAAAATTTCATTGTGGTTGAATCATGCCTGGTGAAAATATTCCTATTCAGGGTAAGGGGAGAAAAATTCACCCACTAGTTACATACACCAAAAATGTCCTCTTGTGGGAATAAAAATAACATTCCCAGAAAGAAAAGGGAAGTTGAGAAAGCTGCAAAAAGGCAGAGATTTGTAGGAGAAGCAAAAAACCTTGCTAGTCTCTAATACATAGTTCAGTAAAGGTCATAGATCATTTAAATTTCCAAATATGATCCGAGCTGGGCCATTCGGGGTAGAAGAATTTAATTAGTACTGTTTTCAGTGGAGGATTTCACCATTATATAATCTAAGTACTTCTTAAATGTCTTTTTGCCTCATCAAGCGAGAACAATCTGGGGTAGACACTGGCCTTATAAAGCAATAAAAGGGCAGTATATTCATGGAACTGTAGCATAATGACTCCATAGATTATCTCCTGCTCCAATTAAGATATTTCAGTATATTATGTGGGTCTTCTTTTTGGTGATATGTAATATAAAACCTCATCATGACCTTTGATCTTCAAAAGCTACCAACACAGCTGCTCCTGTTTGCTGTTGTGGTACAACAGCAGTCATTAGGCACTGGTGGCTCATTCTTATTTTATATTCTGTGCAGCGGCTGTGTGTGCAGGCTCTCAGTACATACAATCTGATCTGATGTCTCCAAATTACAGCTTTCTGCTGCATTCGGCTGCCCCTGCGAATCTCTCCAAGATAAAAACACAGAAGACTATTTTGTTTGGCCTTTTCTGGACCCCTCAAGTTAACAAGTTCTCCCCAACAAAACTTTTACAGTGGCTGGCGGGGTAATGACAAGACCTGGGAGAGAAGACGATAGGAAAAAAAAGATGAGACACAGAGAGAGAAGATGGAACCAAACTAAAAGCAGAGAGTAGAGGAGAGGAGAAGGAAGGAGAGGAGAGGAGAGGGAGACTCAGCAGAGGAGTGGAGCTCATTAATGAGTAATGGGTTCGTGACCCTTTGCCCTTGGACACCACAGCTTCTGATGACTTTGTTGTTACTCCAGTATTGCAGATGCCAACATGAGCCTGGGTGCACACATCTACTCAATATATCTATATCCAGATCTAGGATCTAGATCTAGATCTAGGAGACAGGGTTGAACAAATACATGATTCAAGTATATTGATCCAGATCTGGCTACTGGGAATCTGGCAACCACATACAGTATCTATGGAGTCAAGACTCTATGATTATGTTGCATTAGTTTTAGGTTTATATTTAGATTTGAATTGAGGGATACATTTGTAACATCAGGCTTAAGTTCCTTTAAAGTGTTACAAACCTGTGTCAAGTCAATTTTATTTATACAGCCCAACATCACAAATCACAAATTTGCCTCAAGGGGCTTTACAAAAAAAATGGAAGAAACCTCAGGAAGAGCAACAGAGAAGGGATCCCTCTCCCAGGGCAGACAGACATGTAATAGGTCATGTGTACAGAATAGATCAACATAATACAATTACTGTATGGACAATCATGATGACAAAGTTATAAATAGATCGTAACAGGTTGTGGTTGGTTAAATTTAACACCAAAATCATTCTTAAACTAAACACTAATTAAAAGATATCTTCTGTATCTCATGCTCACACATTTACACACACACACACACACACTCTCTCTCTCTTTCTCTCTCTCTCTCTCTCACGCACACACACGCACACGCACACACACACACACACACACACACACACACTGTTAGCCTCTTCAAACCTGTGGCCTGTGTCCAGATCTGCAGTGTTTGCAAGCCAGTACCTCCTGCCATCTTAGCCCAATTAGAAGCTCCCCTCCCTGGGCAGAGAGAAGTGGAAAGGGCCCCTCCCTCCCTCCAGCCTCATATCTGTAGCTCTCGTGTTATGACAGCCTGACACTAGCCCTGTGTAATTACTGCTGTCTGAAGGAGCGAGACAGTATGGGGCAAGAGAGAGGGAGAGGAGGAGAAAAAGGTAAATGAAGGAATACAATGGAGGGAAAGAACTTAGGCGAAGAGGAGGCAGGCAGGGACGGTGGACAGAATCAGCCGAGAAAAGGAGGAAGAAAAGAAATTTGAGGAAAAAGAGGCGAGATGAGACAGACAAAAAGAAGAAGAAGTGGTGGAAGTTAGAAGAAGAAAAGAGAGAGGGGGGGAGAGAAAGAGCAGAAGGCTGGCAGACTACCCCCTGTTGTGTTTGTTTTTACATGCAGGGTGTGTGTGTCTGTGAGAGAGAGATGGTTTGTGTGTGTGAGAGTTGTGATTAAGAGTGTGGGTGAGCTGATAGCTGATGACAGTATCTTGTATCAGCAGAGTGGAGTCATGCTGCCATCATTGTTGCTGCTCAGCCAGAGCTGGAAAATTACTCTGATAGAAGCTGCACAAATAATTCTCCTCAAGGTGATCCTAGAAATGGTAATCAAGGAGGGGATTCGTTGCAAGACTCTGTATTATATGCAGCTATTCTGTATTAACGATTGATGTTCAGTGATATTATTCAGTGCCAGTGGAGCAAGTTAGCAAAAAGTGAGGGTGTGGAGATGGGCCTGGTGGATGGGCCAGTAAATTATTTACTGCAACACCAGCATTGCAGGCTTGTGTCTCATACTTATAGTGAGATTTGGTACTTTTCTGGGGTAATTCCTGGGAAAGGAATTGAAGGAGGCATGGCGCGTGGTGCCATGCTTCAGGGTTGCCCCAGAGGGGAGACACTTCAGGACCCCACACATGATCAGTGGAAAATAGAGCGGTGGCGCCCAACTACGCGGAAGCGCTACCCTTGGCCTGGCGGAGTGCTTGAAACAGCCACCGAGCGCTGCGCTCAAAGTTCTAATTATTTCAACTTTGACCTTGGTTGCCACTGACCTTTCAAAGTGCAACCAATGAGATAACAGCTGTATGTCACGTAGCCAGAAGCAACACATGTAAGGGAGGTAGAAAGTGGAAGAAAAACTCACACTCTGTGTTTCAGAGTTCCCCGAACTCTATATACATTAAAAGCATACCACGATCTCACCAGGAAAAGTTAGCAGTCAGATGGGGCTACCATGTTTGTGAATAGGCATATAGTTTACAAACCTAGCTAAATCCAATACTAAAGTTAGCACTCTTTGGTGACATACAGTTTACCTGCACTGGGCTTTGTCTCTGCAAGTGTCTGCACTATGCTCTACGCCCTACCTCACGGTGAGTGAAGGGGAAATCATCTGAAGGCAGCTTTAGAAGCTTGGAGTCAGACTACACAATACGTCTTTTAACTTGGTCTTTATGACACACCTGAAAATTCCTGTTGTGATTTGGCCAAGAGACACGTCAGACTACCCCAAACAATCCTGACAAATCAGCTTTGTTATTTCATGACTCAGTGATTGGAAAGGAGGGGCCAGAGACAGACTTCGGCATTAGGAGTGTCAACAATCGTGGCGTTTGAAGCATCACACAGAACGTCATAGACATCTTCACATTGGGCGAAAGATGGAAAAAAAAGTCTGACCTGGAAGTCTTTCTCAGGTCCTCATAAGGTGTCTTTGATGCAGAATTGGTTGCCTTACACAATGACACCATACAACCCTGGAATAAGTGTCCCCATGTTACGTTAAGTCAAAAAATTGAAAATGCTGTCGAAAAAAGTCTCAACACAAGGTCCATTTACTTGCTTTCTCCGGAGCTTTAAAGCACATCTTATGGTCTTCATCAGCCGATAGAGTTTGCTCAGTTGTCATGTAGATGGTTTAAGTTTAATGTTCATTCATTCTTGACCTTGGAAATTGTTTTACCATAATAATGATCATCATCAACATCATCTTAATTCTAGGTCCACTTTTTACCTTTTTCCGGATCTTTCAACTGCATCTCAAGGTCTTCATCAGAGCTATAGTATATTCAAATGTGTTCCAAAGGATCTTGCTTCTTTAAATAAGGGTTCAAAGTAAGCTTCTCTGCAATTTTCTGCTACTTCTGATTATTTTTACTCAACTGGAAGCCTCATTTTGTGCCAGCCACGAATAGAAAATTTACATCTCTATTCTAAGATATTCACCCTAACAAAAAAATGTTAACGCCTACTTGACAGAATGATTGCCCCCAAGCCCCCACTATAAACAGAGAGGAAATGGGTTACAATTGAAGGTATGAGTCATCGACCGCACAGTAGATCTGCTCACATAAAAGCTCTGTTTTCGAGGCAGAATGTCTTTTTGAGACAAATGAATTAGAGCTTTGTGTCAAATTGGGTAAAAAAAAATCCTGCCTGTACAAAATTATTTTTTCAGCTTTATTGTAATTGTGAAGCTATAGGCTATATAGCTATAGCTATAGTTGCGCTGTTGCATATAAACACCTATACAGGGTATAATTAGCTTTTGAAATACCAACTTGTGAATTTCAGGAGGTAAAATTCTTCAAAAGCAGAAACCTGAAGTGTTGGAGCGAAAATGTTGATCTCATTCTCTAACACAGTTCAGAAGTCTTCCCTGCAGCTAACAGACTAGCTTGCAAGCTAACCGTAGCCAGCTCACTGTGCGCTTGCTTTAAGCATTCCACCCCGCTGTAGCTGTGCATCAATCAGTAAAGTCATATCCATTAGCATTTCAATGACTTCAAAGAAACACAGAGGTGATCCCTTTTTTATTTCCCCCCTCTGTTGCCAGTTTCTTTCTTCCCATCCCCCTTTTCTCCCAGCCCCTATTCTCTATTTTCCCTCATCCGATCTTATACTTGCCAACTTCTGATCCACCTCTTCTTTTTACCTCTCTCATACTCCCCTCTTCTTTTCTTCACATCATCTCCTATTCACTCTGCTGTTGACATCAATCTCCTTATTTTTTTTAAAAAATGTTAAAGAATCAGAGAATGAGAGAGAAAAATAGAGATAGTCAGACTAAATTATGTCCACTTCATCTGCAATTTCCTGCTGTTGCCACGTTACGACTAAACAAAATCACTTCCTGCCATTAGCCATAATCCCCCCATATGTGTCCTAATACTATAGAGCGCAGAACAAAATAATTGACATACAAAGGGGAAAGGGGGAAAAAGCAGGTTTAGTCTTGATTTTGACAATGGCTCACCACACTGAGCTATGGTTGGCTCATAGATATCATTCGATATATAAAGCAGGTCATTTACAGTATTTCTTTTTTTTAAGTGGTAATAAAGTGGTAATATGCCAGATCATTGATTTATTAATATTATTATGGTAAAATTGAGTTACATTTTTAGTGTGCTCATTGCTCTCGTATTTCTGCACCTAACTTGTCAGTTAACCAGCATGGGCCCTATAGATGAACAATCTGTTGGTGCATTTTGAGTTTCTGTAGTTGGCACTCTTCTGTTTATCTGTCCATCTATGCTTGTGCTAACTACAGCTGGTCACAAACCTCTTTTGCTGCATGTGGCCGAAACCATAAAACGCATCACCTGCATCCTGCTGGGCACGGGGTTCTTTGCAGGAAACAATTCAGAAACCGTTTTTTTAAAAGAACAAATGTAAAAACATTCCTTTGCATTGGTTGGTGCCGATCCCAGCTGACATTGGACGAGAGGCGGGGTACACCATGGACACGTCGCCAGTCTATCACAGGGCTGACAAAATAGAGACAGGCAACCATTCACACTCACAGTCCCACCTACGGGCAATTTAGAGTCGTCATTTAACCTAACCTGCATGTGGATTGTGGGAGGAAGCCGGAGTACCCAAAGAAAACCCATGCAGGCACAGGGAGAACATGCAAACTCTTCTAACCCAGAACCCTCTTGCTGTGAGGCGACAGTGCTAACCACTGCACCACCATGCCACCTTCCATAAAAATGTATTTCCAAAAAAATAGAACTGTAGGTTATTCATTCGAAAAATGAGTTGTAATTTAAAAATAGCTAAAAGTAATATGTGTGTAATATCTGAAAAGGCCTGTGAGATTTGCATATAAAAAATCTTTAATTTTCAGAATACTGGAATATTATAAATAATTAATAATTGGTTTCTTTTTTTTTGTTTTACTTTCTTTCCACAACACTTTATTTTTAGCTAACAGCTCAAAACAGATGCTTGTGGGCAGCGCAGGTCGTGGTGAGTTTGTTGCAAAGGGACTATTAGAAATCAGTTTAAAGCTATCTGCTCTTTAGCTAAAAATAAAATATAAATTAGTTTTAACCTCTATTGCTCAGTGCTCTGACTGCTTTAAAGCATCCAGGAAGCATGGAGCAAAAGTGTGTTCTTTTCATTTAAAACAACACGGGAATAGAATGTGGAAGTTTAAACCACCTTGACATTGTTATGATTTTCGCTAAATTGCCAGTGACTTGTGGACGTAAACGGCTTCAAGGTAGAAGCTGTTTACAGATAGGTACATTGTCGTAGTTTTAGAGAGTCTCCTCTTGTGAGCCAACCAATCAGTAAGAAGACTCTGCAGAGGGTTTCAAGTGTTTAAGAGTAATCAGAATGAAAATAGAGGCATTAATCAAAAGGTTTCCATTGGTGGTCCCACTGCTGCAAAGTTATTGGTTGTGGATTATTGGGCAGTAAATAAACTAGTGTTGCTGATAGAGGCAGCTCCTAATAGAAAAGGTGTTGTCCCATCACCTTGACTTATCCAAATAATATTAGTTACAAATCTGCAGTGGGGAGTCCTGTACAAAATGTTTATTACTTTAATGTTTGTGTTTGTGCCAAATGAACTCAAGTGAAAAAAAATCTAAATGAAACTAAACTGAACCAAACCATGCACGTTTGCTCTTTCTGAATGTTTTTACATAGAATCAGTCAGTCAGAAGCTGTGATTGTAGGATTAGTGAATTGTCGGTCAGTTTTGTCGTTCCAGTCTATTTCTGATATGGCATTTCTCTGGTTATGGTTGGATGAAGTTTAGACGACTAAATCTTGGTTAAGGTTAGAGAAAGATTGCCTTCATGGGTAAAAGAAACCACTTTTGGTATGAGACAGGACTGGAACTGTGGTCTCTAGTGTCAAAGTGACATGCTGTGTATGCTCAAGCAGTACTTTTCTTTGCTAGTCATAATTTCCCTGACTAGAGGTTTGCTTATAGGTCTCATAACCTTGGGCCTGGTTAGTTAGCTAGTTCCCCATCCAGTCAGCTAGCTGCTCCGATCTGTGGGTAAATGTAACTTTAGGCCTGTTGTATTTTTGTGCTATCTGACCCCACAGACGATCACACCAGAGTCCGACTGCAGCTGCTGGACGGAGACCCCCACTCTGACTACATCAACGCCAATTATATTGACGTGAGTGTTTACACACACACACACACACACACACGCGCATTTGTACTTTAGTGCTTGTGATGAACCTTAGCACCAAGTCTTAACCTTCCAACAGCCCTTTGAGGAGCTGAGAACCAGAAAAAATGTCCTCACTTTCCAAAAATGTCCTCGCTTTGCAAACTGTCTTCTCTTTGGAGGTCTAAAACTACAAATGGAAACAGGACACACATACAAATGCATGCATACTCGCATGCAGTAAGTAAAAGTGTAACTATTGGTGTCAGGGACATACTGAAAAAACAATGACTGAAAAGCCACATATTTGATCCCATCAACAGACAATGTGTGCCCATAATGCCGTCTGTCAAAGTGCCTTTAAGCAAGGCATTGAATTCCAACCTGTCCTCTCCTTGACTGCCGCTTTGAAAAGGTCTGTCTAGAATATAAACAGTTGAGAATACACATGCTAAAACATACACATATGAAAGGAACTACCTATATAAAGTCTTCCTGGGTTAATCTATCTATGATGTTTATGGTAACACACACACACACACACACACACACACACACACAGATTACTCCTAAATTGTATAAAGCAGATGCAGACACTTGTGCACCTGCACACATATACATAGACAGCATTGGCTCATTTTTCCAACCTATAATTTTGCCAAACAGATGCACAAATGCATGAGCGCACACACACACACACACACACACACACACAAGGTTGCACACAACAAGTAGACCCAAGTCGTATAAAAAGAATAAGTATCTGGATACTGGCAAAATCATAAGTACTAGAATTGATTATTATTCTCCTTTCCTCCCATCCAGCCTTCATTACCTTTTCCCCTTATTTACTCATCCCTTCTTTAATTTCATCTGTCCCTCACATTCCCACTCTTGTCCTCCTTTCCTTACCTCTCCACCCACCCATCCATCCAATTTGTTTCCTCCTCCTATCCTCTCTGCCCTCTGGGCGTTGTGCTTTGCTTATCAATTTAATCTCTCGCTCACAGCTGACTTTGGTACATAATGCTTATTTTCAATCAAACAGTCTCCACGGACACAATTTTTTTCTTAAGGAGAAAAGAAAGGGGGAGAATTGGAAAACTGAAACCGAAACAATACACACCCTCAGTGAAGATAACGCCATACTTATAGCATGGTTTTAATGACAATATGAAAGTGATAAATCTTTTTATCTCAACAAGGTTATCTGTCTCATAGGGAGGTGTTGGGTGTGAGGAGGGGTGTGCAGGGACAAGAGGGGCATAATCATTGGTTGGAGAGTCGTAGCTTTTCATCTGTCCCGTGGAGGGGAAATTAAGTTCCCCCCCCTATTATTTAATTTGATGTTTATTCGGAAAATGACCTTGAGTTATGCTTCTGTGAGGAGTGGAGGGACTGGAGAGGGAGACGGGACAAATTAAAAGAGAAAAAAAGGATGGAAGGGGGAAACTGAAGCGAGGAGGAAGAAGGAGAGAATCTGACAGATGGAAGGAAGGAATGAGAAAAAGCAAGATAGAAAGAGAGGATGCAGGAAGGGAGGAAGGAAGATGGACAGAAAAGTAAGCAGAAATTTATTGCAATGCAGAGGAAGATTTTCGTTGCCTTGTACCTGTGACATGTGCAATGACAATAAAGTTGAATCTAATCTAATCTAAAAAGAGTGAGGGAGGAGGAGAGAATTAAAAAGGACTTCAGCAAGAGAAAAGGGAGGAATGTTGAAAGCGAAAGAAGAGTCAGGAGAAGAAATGGTGGAAGAGGGAGGAAAAGATGGATTAAGAAGGAGCAAGAGAAGCAGGCAGAGAGACCAACAGATGTAGAGATGAAAGTGTAATGGTACAAAGCTAGAAGTGAAGGAAATGAGACAAACTCTTACAGTTGGTTGGAGGGAGGTTTATATGTTGATTTTGAATTGCAAATTTAACATTTTACTGAGAAAGTTACTGGAAAAACAAAACAAAAAATGGATAGCCCGGGAAAAGGTGAAAGAGGTGAAGGAAAGAAAAATGAAATTTAAAATGAGAAGGTGAGGGAAAGAAATAAAGAAAGAAAAAGAAAAGAATAATGAAAGTGAGGGAACAGGAAAAGCATCATACTAGAATAGAGAAAGTGAGGAAAAAAAGGGAGAATATGGGGAGAAAAAGAGGGAGATGAAAGAAAGTATGGAGAGATTGTTTTTATGCTTCACTTTTTTTTTCTGTCTCACAGGGGTACCATAGACCCAGACATTACATCGCCACACAAGGTAATTAAACTGACGTGAGGAGTGTGTGTGAGAAGACTGTATGTGTGATTCTACATTTGTGCAGATACACGTGTATGTGTGTCTCTATGCAAGTGTGTGTGTGTGTGTGTAGCAGCCACCTGGTAAATGTCGTCCTTTCGGGCTGGAAGGCTATTACCACAACCTCCTAAATCTAAACCGCCGTATAAAACCCCCCTGACAAATTTAAGACCCCATTACCTCAAACCCCCGAACCACTATCTGGGATTGATAGCATGTGAGTGCATGTGTGTGTGTGTGTGTGTGTGTGTGTGTGTGTGTGTGCCCACATGTGTGTTTCCTTGTTCATGTGTGTATGTTTTACGTGTGTATGTTTGTGTAAGTCTGTGTTGACGTATTTTTACATGACGTTGGAGTGAGTGTGTGTTTATACATACATACACCTGTGTGCATGTGCTCTGTTTGTGGGTATCAGTATGTTTATGTCTCTAACTTGTGTGTGTGTGTGTGTGTGTGTGTGTGTCAGGGCCCATGCAGGAAACAGTGAGAGATTTCTGGAGGATGGTCTGGCAGGAAAACTCAGCCTCTATCGTCATGGTTACCAACCTGGTGGAGGTGGGCAGGGTGAGTTTATCATCCAAAAATGTGTGTGTGTTTGATGAAGAGACCCAATACCTGATCTTAAATAAATGTACTGTCCAATCAGAATCAATCATATCAATCATAAATAGAATGATAAATTATGGCGAATTTACCAAAGATGTTTGATAAATTTCCCAGTCAAGTAGCAAATCTAGTTTATAAAATTATGCTGGCATAAATTTATACTGAGGTCAGAACCATGGATGAGTATTACAATAATGGAGAGAGCAAAATGTTGAACTGCTAGACCTTATAGTCTAGACCTTAAGTCCTTATATCTAAATTAATTAAAATGCATTACTTGTTAGCACATTCCAAACTGACTCGTATGAGTCCCAAAGTTCATATGTGTTCCAAAAATGTAAAGTAAAAGTTAAGTTTAGTCCACTAAAGTACTTGGTTTCAATTGACCTGTGTTTACATACCAGGTTACTCAGAGATGCCAGGTTATGCAGGTGATCAGAGAACATGTTTTAATGCACTGCAGTAACCTGGTTACCGTAAATCTGTGTATACATGCAGCATCCCTAACCCCAACCTTTTCTGGAACCATGGCCCACTTTTAAGAACTGTATTAGTGACAGAAGATACTGTGTCGGTCGATTAGAAACCCAGTTATATATACTGCCTAGAAATTAGCGTTCTCCAGGAGAAATCTAGCTGGGGATTCTCTAATCCCCTACCCCGATTATAGAAACCATATTTCTCATTTACACTAAGAAATCAGCTTGCTGGAGAAATCCAACTCCAACCCAAAACTTAAAGCATGTAAAGAAGAAAACAAGAAACAACAACACTGCCTGTTGGTGGGGAGGGGATGCGAACCCTGGTTTCCAGTATAGTCAGACACTTTGTACTCCCACCTATACACCTTATGTAAGAACACAGAGATAGATTTAGTTAATTTCATTTTTTTTTTAATACGAAACGGCAAGAGCTGTTAATTCTGGGAAGGTCTCAACTGCAGTCTGATGTTTCACTGGTCACACTCTTGACAATCTCATAGAGCCAGCCAAAACAGTCCATTTGAACAATAATGAAACCGAGAACCAGATTTTTACAGCAATACGATGTCATAAGTGCATCCGTATCCAGATGTGTAGTCTAGTTACAAGTGGTATTATCACATCTGGCTCCACAGTACTACAGCCTTGGGTTTTCTTTAGTGGGAGCCTATGACTTTACAATGTTATCAAGTAATTTCAATATCTTTCAAATGTCAAATAATGAATGTCTCCTCTAAGTAGCCATTTATTATGCAGGAGAAGAAATACAAATCTTAATATTATTAATCTATTCTATTATTCACTATTATTCATCTTGACCTGCACTTCATCCCACTGTTAATGCTCACTGGGTGATAATGACTGGCGTGTAATACATATTTAACTACATGGTATGAATGTAAATTGTCTTTTTCCAGGTGAAGTGTGTGCGTTACTGGCCGGATGAGACAGAGGTTTATGGAGACATCAAGGTGACCCTGATAGAAACTGAACCACTGGCTGAATACGTCATACGGACATTCACCGTCCAAAAGGTAAACAAGTAAACATCATCGACAACACATTTTTAATGCATTACTTTAAGGATCCTTAACCCATAAAAAATAGTAAATAAATGTGAGAAACTTTTTTCACATTTATGGCACTGCAAAATGTCACTTCTACAAACAGTTTGAATTGGGATTATACAGATTTTTCTTCCTGATATCCCATAATGATGCAGCTGTTGGCCTTTGTCATAGTATTTACATAAGATTTTAACATATATTGTGACTCTGGTTTACAGAATATTTCCCACCTCAGACCTCAGATGGGATTTCAGCCCTCTCATGCTCTGTAGCAGCTCAGTTACCCTCATTGTTGCATGTTACTTATCACTTCCATTTTTTTGTAAACCCAAAACCTGGATTACCATTAGAGCCAATGTGTGATTGGGGATTTGAGGCGAGCAAGCAGTGTTACTTGTTTGTTTCTCGCTGTTTAAGAGGAGGCTTGAAAGCGTAATTGGGACCCTTGTAATCAGGCAGGAGGGATTTGAGAGGAGGAAAGACAAGTGCAAGTGGAACAATGTACCATCATTGTTGTGATGCTGTTCTCCAACACTGCGCAGTGAATGGAAAAACAGCGGAAACACACTTCACAATAAGATAAAAAGGATCTGATCCAAATCCCTGATTTTCCAAACTTCTTTTTTTACATCTTCTTCTCATTGCTTTTCCTCTCCATGTTATATCCATTGTTTCTCTGTTATTTCCCCCCGTTTAACTTTCTACTTCTCTTTCTTTTTTGCTTCAGGTGATTTCAGTAGACTTATTTACATGACTGATTATTAAAAACAATGTTGTCAGAGCAGTATATCAAATACTACTGCATTCAAATCCTGCAGTATCTACAGTGACAAAAAACAGTCAATAGTTGCACTTTTTTTTTTTACCATTGTGATCATTAATTACTAATTATTAAAATAATTTACAAATGAAAAAATACACATTTATTATCAGACACCTGTAATACCTAAAATCTTGCTCTTTCCTGCCTGCTGTCTTGTGTTTTTTCTCTTGCTCTTTCTATCTCTGTCTCTCTCCCTTTTTTCCTCCAACCTGAATTTCCTTCCCCCTTCACTCGTGCGAAAGCAGCTTATGAAGACGAGTCTTCAAGTCCTCGCTGTCAGCTCGTTTAGCAAGCCATTAATCCATACCACCTCTGTGTGTGTGTGTGTGTGTGTGTGTGTGTGTACATGTGTTTGTGTGTGCACAAGTACTCTAAAATCCAAAGGAAAGCTGATTTTGAAATGCCTGTCAGTCTGCAGTATATATTAATACGTACAAATACACACATACACACAAAATTCTCTATCTTTAAACTACAGTAGGTTCTGTGACTGTGTGTGTTTTGAGTGAGTGTGAAGAACAAAGAGAAAGCAAGACAGAGAGGGAGAGAGTATATACAGGTTCTGCACCACAGTTAAATAGCTTTAATTGCAGTGAATAATGAGAACAGGATCTTAATGAAAAGGTTTATTAATGGCACATCCAAGGAGATTAACCGAGCACTGAGGAAGAGAAGGTGACAGAGTGAGACTCAAAGAAAGAGGAAATCTGTGTAAGTGTGTGTGTGTGTGTGTGTGTGTGTGTGAGAGAGAGAGAGAGAAAGTGAGGGAGAGAGCTGCAGGATGAAAAAACAGGCAGATCACAAAAGACATTCATGTGTAAGTGTCGGAATCAGTCAAACAAAGTATAGTGAGGTGAGAGGGGGGTGAGAGAGGTCGTAACCGTGTGTTAGTGTGTTTCCACTCACCAGTCTAAAAAGTAGTCATTCCAAAGTGTTCACTTTATCTGTGAAATTGGAAATGTTGCTAAACATACAATATAATCACAGTGGATGGCAACATTAATTTCGATGTGTCCTTTCTTGACTGTACAATGTCAAACTTAGCACTGAAGTAAACAGAAAACCCCCTCAAACTGAGCAGTGTCTCCGTTTTGAGTCATATAATCCACATGATCACAAATGACTATTATTCTTAACGTTTACACCGCCAGGTAAAATTCATATCCACTGACACTATAATAATAATAATAATAATAATACATTTTATTTATCAAGCGCTTTTACAAGTGCTCAAAGACGCTGTACAAAATAAAATAGATGTCAGTATAAAATCAAGCTCTAAAAACTACATTAAGCACTAAGACACAATAAAACAGCATTAGACACATTAAACACTAAGACACAACATAAAATCAGGCTCTAGACACAACATGATCACACATTAAAAGCCAGTTTAACTATACTATAGATCCAAGGTTAGAGAAAAAAGAGCCTTTAAATAGTGATTATCCTGATCTGATCTTATCCAGATCTGGTTATCCTGTTGGAGCCTCTATTAAATCTGAAAGCAGGTCAAACAAGAACACCAGACAAACAACTGGCACCTAAAACAAAACACAGCCTCGTAGTTCCATACAAGTTCAAGGAATTTGTACTAAACACAGTTTTTCAGTGTTTTTAGAACCCAACAAGTAACTGTGACAGGGTTTAGTTCACCCGATGGACCACATCCAAAACAGCAGAACAGTAATCTGTTCTATGGCGCACAGATCTGGAGAAACCAAACAATTGCATGCAACAGGCGGACACCAAACTGCAAAGGACTCAGCAGTGTACACAAATCTACAGGCCAACAAACACAACGTCATGTAATCTGCTCAATGGCACACAGATCTGGAGAAACCAAACAATTGCATGCCACAGCGGACACCAAACTGCAAAGGAAAGGACTCAGCAGTGTACACAAATCTACAGGCCAACAAACACAACTTCAAGAACCAGCACATATTACACAGATAGGGCAGATGGTTTTAGAGATGTGCAGAACAGACTGTTTGTGTCAAACTGGAGAAACCCTCCCTGAAGTGGGTTGAAACACCATTTGTCGAACTGTTTACAATGCTTAAAACCCACACCACCTCCCTGAATGTCTTCAGATGAGGATGTGATTAAGAACAGGCAGTCCCTGTCTTCATTTGACTCTGAGTGGACCCGCCCCACTGGTGGGCGTGGTTGCCTCAAGGGGATAATACCTGTATTATTTCCCACAAATCTTTGAAACATCTTCAATCAAAACTCTAGTCCAGTAATTTGGATTTGATTTTCTCCAGACATTGTACCACCCAGATGATTGATCTGAACCTTCCCAGAGAAAAGGTTGTACAAGACTTTACAGCCAATGGACATCCCGACAGGTGTTAGGTGTCGGGTCAGACCAAAAATAGCACTTGTTCTAAAAAAGGGGGTTGGGTTGATGTGGGTATGTACCAGTGAGAAGATGAAATACAAATGAGGAAAGTCCTGTTTGAGTAATACAACGCAGCCCTCTCACTGAAGTGATTGAGGAGGCTGTGCTTCTCAAGCAGCTCCCAGCAATCAAACCATATTTTCCCCAGAAAACACTCTCTAGTTGTCCTTCCACTATATACTCTGGGTAAGACAAACTTAATATAGCAACACACCAAAGCTAGTCCGCTAATATGAAAGGGTTCCCAGTTAAAGGTTTTGTTCCCATATAATCACTGTTTTTTTTCTCTATTCCATCACCACACTGATCAAGATGTGTGTCCTCCTGGATCCCATGCGTCTGCATACAGCTTAAGAATGCTGAAGCAAAACAACCTAACGTTACCTCTGTTGTTATATTCACTTAGTTATATCTGGATAGTCAGTCAAGGCACTTTTTGACCATGTTTTCTGTGTGAATCTCGGAATTATACTTAAGCTTTTAGATGGAGGACATGGCAACACATATTGAATAAGGGAATTTGGTCCGTTGTGTCAACAACACAGAAACATCCTACCAATGTCAGGGTGAACTTGTGTTTATTGAGCCCATAAACCACAACTACGAGGTCACAGGTTCAGCTTTCAGCGGAAAGAGAAGCTGTGCGTTTTGTCAGAGTGACCTTGAGGAAGATGCTGAACCCCTCGCTCGTTCAGTCAAGTTGTTCCAGAAACCTACAAGAAAAATAACAACAAAACATATTAAAACAGAGTACATCTGCTGTATGTATATGGATGCTGTATATGCTGTGTATGGATGATCTCTCACATGAAAAGCAGCCTCTCTGAAAAGTAGTTAGATTAATACCTGTATTTATGACATAATGGCATTTAAAAAATATAGACATGAGCAGCTTTACCACTAAAACAATGTGCATTTTCTGATAAGACAAGGAACATGAGGACCTGAAATAGGACTGTGACTGGCTCTTACTTTACTACTAACCAAAAGCTGCAAGTGCATTTTGAGAATGAGGGTTCACTCCATTGCAAATTTGTCATCAGGAGAAGTATAACATTTAAAGAAAGGCATAAAAAGCAGCAGTGTTTATTTTCCTCTTACACAGTGAAGAGAGGCTTTACAGTGTTTCTACATCCTCATCACCTATTTCCAACATCTCAAGTACCTTAATGTTGTTGTTTTCATTTTTTTTTCACCAACCAGTCATGGATTTGAGGCCCTGGCTGTGTTGCACCACCTTCTATCGATTTAGAGAAGTAATTTCAACATCACAAGAGAGCAAATCAATGGGAAGTCGAGTTATCAAATCACCTCTTGGTTTTCTGAGTTTTATTTTTCTCCTCTCTGCCTCCACGCTTCTCTCATTCTCTTTGTATGTCTCTTTTCTCTCCTCTCCTCTATCTTTCCCTTCCTCCTTTTTCTTTTTCACATCATCCCTCCCCACACCACCACTTTTCCTCTGTCTTACTTTATCTCTCATTCCGTCACCCACTCTCGCCATTGACCTCTGCTCTATCCCACTCACAGTCTGTTTCTTGACCTCTCCCCTGTCTTTCTCCTCCTCATATTATCCTTGCTTCTCAGGTTATCATAAGGCACTCTGCCAAGACAAACAATTTACTACAACCATGTCTATCTACCAGAGCCAGAATGGGAGCTGCAACAACAACAGTTTCCTCCCAGGTCTATTCTTAGAGATTAAACTGAACTGAGGAGGACATGGCTCTCTCCATTTAAGCTCCATTTAGTTTAGAACAGTATAATGGAATCGAATGGTTTGAATTATTAAAGCAGAAGCATGTAGTGTTGTGGAGAAAAATTGAACCGGTGGCAGCTGAAGAAAGGGTCATTCATATCTTATACTGCATTCCTGAAACTCTAGAAAACTAGAAGCAAGACCTCTCAGCCCTAAGGCTGCTGAGGTGCAGTTATCTTAAACCAACAAGGTGGCGTACACTGTCAAAGTTATACAGAGTTACTGTTGACAGTGTAATTATGACATCAACATTTCTGACTTCCAACCATGCAGTGCAGCATCTGTACTGATCCAGAATGGTTCTTCTGTGTCTTCATCTGCTAAGTACGAAATGTGCCACTACAATTTTGAGGCATTGTGTCTGTGTCCCAGGGAGGCACTCTGATGTAACACTTAATTGCTATCTTTTAAGAATCAGAATGTCATCTTTAGTTTCTTAATACCCCCATTGTTAGACAGGAAAGTATTTACCAGCCCTTTATGTTTCTAGAAAGTTCATAAAATGTCAAGATGCTATCTTGTGGACAGCCACAATGGATGCTTGTTGCCAACTCATTTTCCTATAATCTCCATTGTTATGTACCAAAATGTCTCTTTCTGTATCTCTTTTGAAGAAGAGCCACAATAAGTGGAGTGGAGTCCAATTTATTCTTATCTTGGTCTCTAAACGTCTTTCTTTCCGACCAGCAGTTTCCTTGTCTCTACTGTTGAAGTGAATATCTTTTGGTATGTCATAAAATGCTACTTTTCTTAAAAACTTTACATGAAAGCACGTTCCATTTCCTATTTTTTCAAGTGTTTGAGTTGTAAGAAAACAGTAATCTAATTTTGAAGCTTTCTGATATCTTTACTTGTGATATCTTAAAATGCATACAGAAAGCAACCAAAATGACTCAGTGTAAATTAGGCAGCTTAACTGAACCATGGCATTTCCTCCTGTAAGTCTATCCCGAAAGGGCCATCATGAGCTTTGTGAAATCAATTAATCTTTCTTTTGGAGCCAAAATGGCCATCAGTTTCCTCAAGTCTCCCCTGTAAATTAGGCAAATGAGCCACGATAATTCTTCCTGTCTCTCATTCCCAGAAGTGGCCCATAGTGCCATCTTGACATCCACGAGATCGATGTATTTTCCATCTGAAGCCAAAGACGCAGCGTGGCCCCTAGACTCCTGAAATCCCTGCTGCAAATTAGGCTGCTGAACCATGATATGTCTTCTTGTCAGTCTTTCCCAAAAGGGCCATGATAAGATTCGTGAGATCCATGCATTCGTCATCATCAAGAGATAAAATGTCAGAGAATCGTTTTCAGCAATTGCCATAGTAAAATATGTGCAACATGTCTCCTGTGTGTTTTTCAGAAGGGTCATCATGAGATCCGCGAACTCCGTCAGTTTCATTTCACCAGCTGGCCTGACCATGGCGTTCCCTGTTACGCCACCGGACTGCTTGGCTTTATACGACAGGTCAAGTTCCTCAACCCACCTGATGCCGGGCCTATAGTGGCACACTGCAGGTAAAAACACAGACACACACTTACAGTACACACAGGTTTTGTACAGAAGATAAACTTAATTCCCTGATGCTGTTGGTCAGTGGCTGCAGAGACCAGACAAGGACAAACACACACAGCGACTCACTCAGTTGTCCAGCTCTTGGCTCTTGCCTTTTACCAGCATGGCAGAGAGCAAAGCGTTTTGCAGGGCCAGTATAACACAAAGCACATGAAGAAGCACAGGAAGTGTTTTTGTTTTTGTACGAAAAAAGGGCCACCTTGAATGTATTACATATTTTGATGAACATTTCAAAGCATGTTATTGCCTTAACAGTTTTAAGATTAAATCCCTGGCAGTATGTGTTGTACTGTAACCACCCACCATCAAACCCACAGACAGACAAACACACACACACACACATACAGTACCTACGCATAACCACTAAATCTGTTGTTTTCAGTTATTGTATGATAAAGATTTACATTGTTTTGTAAAACACATACACAACAAAATACTTAATGAGAGACATGAGAAAAGCTTCTAGGTCTACTTCTGTTAGATCAAGAATGTCTTCATAACAAATACAACAACACGTGTTTAAATAACGTATTGTGTTCACGTTTACCTGACAAGGACGTCTAGCAACAGTGTGACAGTGACACTTATCTGTCAGGAACAAAGGCAGAAGTAGTATGACATTGCTATTAGTGCCACAAAAGGTCAAGGTGGATGAATGGGTCAACAAACTGTGTGACTTGGACGCGGGCGAAAACCGCTGTTTGTTTCCTGTTTCCTGTCAACATCGTATTCTTTTGACCGTGACTACGATCATTCTTTAACCTTAACCATGTAGTTCTTCTTTTAACCATGACCACGATCGCAAGTAATTTTTGTGGCTACACTTGATCATCTCAAACCTTTCCGATGGCAGTGGCAGATCAGAAAACATATGAATGGTTTTTATAAAGGCCATTTGAAATGTTATGGAAGGCACTGAATTCGTTGGTAGAGATAGATGAGAAATGCTTACAATGTTTACATAAATGCCATTTTGGAAGACAACGACAAACGACATACGATATTTAGTTGTTTGATTTGGAGGACTTGTTGGCTAGAGCAGTGAGCAGGTATCATTGTGATAATGTTTCTTACAGAGAATGGCAGAAAGAAATGAACAGAACTGGGAACTGCATATATAAGGAAAGGAAATAAGATCATTGGTCAGAATCTTGGATGAGGACATTTTTATATTAGCTGATTCACATTTGTTGAGTGCATTTTTAAGGGCAATACTTATGGCATGACTTTTTAAATCTAAAATAAATTAGATGGCAAATCCATCCATTTTTTACTTGTTCCTTGTCTCTGTTCCCTCTTTCTCTCTCAGATAAGACAATGGCACAGGTTATCAGTACCAATATGATCACACATACACGCCCCCCACACATACACACACACACACACACACACCAGTCTCCTTTGTCCATAAATTAGATCGATGGTGTTAACCTTTAAAAAGTAGGGAATAGAGAAAAAACAAAAAGGAAATTCACCTTCCACCCCACTTTCATCCCACCACCACCATCATCCACCAGGAAGAGAGGAAGAAAAAAATAAGTGACAGTTTTAAGATCCCCATGGCGACAGTATATTTAACCTCCGTGTTCTGTTCTTTATGGGACGTAAAAGTTCAACTCTGGGGCCAGGTTGTCAGCAGGCACAAGCTTTAAAAGGTCAGCACTCTGACAAGCTATGAAAATAATATTTCGAGTAGATTCTTCATATTGGCATGGGCATTTAAAATGAATGTATTCCATTTGGTGGTCCACCTTAATACAACACATAGCTTTGAATGGGTGGCAACTGAGGGAATTAAACCCCTAACCTGCCAGTTAGTGCTTGGTAGAGACAAAGGACCCTCATATAGTCGCTATACCTATTCACAAATGCTCAATTCTTGCATTTAGTTTTTGGCAATTTCTAAAGCAAAACAATTTATTTTTTTGGTACATTATTTTCTGTTGGTGTGTACTCTTTCTGTTAATGTCAGTAGTGTTTGAATTCAGCAATGTTTTACATTGAGAATGTTGCTATTCCAAACATGTCTCTTAGAAATGACATTTATATATTACTAATTTGGAACAGCAATATGGTAATGCTGCCCCAATATGTTTTGCACTTTACATTCCAGCTCGGTAATAACATGGTAATAGTGGGGTAATAGTTTGATAATAAAGAGGTAATAATTAAGTAATACCATATAATTACCAAAGTGATAACCAGGTATTAGCTTGGTATTAACAATGGGTATTTCTGAGCAATATTAGACAACATTTGAGCATTTTCTGATTTGCCAACTCTGAGGTTATGGTCGTTATGGTAAGTTTAGGCTGGGTAAGGTTTTTGGAAAGATTATTGTCATGGTTAAATAAAACTGATGTTGACTGTTGAAATGGAACAAAATAATAAACCATGATATTCCTTGTGGAACTGATGGGTTTTTCACTATTTAATTTACATAATCATTAGTTGTTTCCTTCAAAAGCAAAGGAGTCAAGAGGTTCATCTGAATACAGCCTTAGCTTGTCTGTCACGGACAATTCATCAACTACAGACATTCATGGGCTCCAATTGCTTTAACAGGACATACAGAGACAGGGACATACACAGGGACAAAGACAGGTAATTAGATAAAAAAAAGACAAAAGAAGTGTACACACAGTGAGTGGAAGACAGCAGTGGACAGACAAATGAGGCGAGCAGACACGTGAACAGACAGCTATAGTAAAAGTATGTGGACAGACAGGCAGGAAGTTATGGCAGTCACTTCCAATTTCCGGGGGCACTCTGATGCTATTGGCCTGTGTCATGAGGCTTTCAAACACACACAAAACCGCATGCACACGCACACAAAGGCCCAGCAGTATTCTGGTCTCAACATTAATCACAGAGGTTGACAGGTAATCTGCCGAGGCGCTCCCTCCTCTTTTCTCTCTCTTTCTCCTTTCTATCTTTCCTTCTCTCTCTGCTCTTATCTCTCTCCTCCCTCCTTCTGTTTCTCTCTCTCTCTCTATCTCTCTTTCTTTCTCTCTCTCTCTAGCTGTCTCTGGGAACTGTCAGGGGGATTGCAAAGTGAAAGATAGGTTTCTCCCCTCCCTCTCCCCATCCCTCCATACCTCTTCCTCTCAGTTCCATCTCCATCCCTCCATCCGTTCCTCCTCCCTTGATCTCTCCCCTGTGACGACCACTTCTATCACTCCCAATCACTAACCTCTTTCCACCATTCCCTCTCTCTCTGCCCCTCGCTCATTCAATCCATCCATCCATCTGTTCGTCTGTCCCTCCATCCGTCTCTTCCCTCCAGGCATTACTGTTCAGGATGTGTCGCTTTAACACCTGACATGGGGTATTAAAGTCTGTACATGCGTGTGTGTGTGTGTGTGTGTGTGAGTAAGACAGAGCGAGAGAGAGACTCCACCCTCATCCTCAACTCCATGTGTATTTCAGGCATCACGTAGGCCATCAGTTTTTCTGTCAGACAATCACTGAAGTCTTAAGGTTTTTGCAGTGTTGCCTGAACATAACATGACACCTAATATGAAAATGTGACACTTACTAACAGTTATCAGTGACACCTACCAGCATTTATAGACTGTTCTCTACCAAAAATGATGGCTAATATTTCAGTAGTAATGTACAAGTGATGGGTATAATGTTAGAGTGAAAGGTTTAATGTTAGGGGGCAATTTGGTCTAGAGACAGAAGAAGGAATAATAAATACTAAAAAACTTAGGCCTAGCTAAAGATTTAGAAGTTGTTGATTTGGTAGTTATATTTATTCAATACATAGACAATATTGTGGTTGTCTATTTGTCTCTACAGTGCCGGTGCAGGAAGGACAGGCTGTTTCATTGCAGTGGACATCATGTTGGACATGGCAGAGAATGAAGGCGTGGTGGACATTTTCAACTGCATCCGAGAGCTGAGATCACAGCGAGTCAACATGGTCCAGACAGAGGTTGGTGTGCATGTGCATAGTCTAGTCTAGTCAATTTTATTTATATAGCCAATTATGACAAATCACAATTTGCCTCAAGGAGCTTTACAATCTGTACAGCATACAACACCCTCTGTCCTTAGACCCTCGATTCAAATGAGGAAAAACTCCCCCCAAAAAATGGAAGAAACCTCAGGAAGAGCAGCAGAGAAGGGATCCATGTCCCAGGATGGACAGACATGCAGTAGATGTCGTGTGTACAGAGTACATTCACAACAGAAAATCATAGTATATGATGACAAAATGTAGATCGTAAAACATAAGTGAAGAGGATGGATTCAGGAGGACAACTGAGCAGCTTCAGGTTGTCGCCCACTAAGTAGGATCTGAGCCACACCACCTCCTCTCCACAATAGAGACCTGGAAAGAGGACAGACCACACAAACACAGAAGAGGACAACAGCATTCACACAAAGAGGAGAAACAGACAAACAAATACACAGATGGAGAGAGAGCCATGATAACATGCAAACTAGGGAGAGAGGGAGAGAAGCAGAGAGGCTGAATCTCCCTCGAGGTTGGGGGTCCAGATCAGTGACTGGATGAGGCACTGACAGCCAGGAAAGAGAGGTTCTAGGACGGCCAATGGTCTAGCACAGAGAAGCAAGAGAGGAGAAGAGGGAGAAGGCTAGGTAGAGAGAGGGAGAGAAAAGCAAAAAGAAGTATTTTCAGTTTAGATTTCATAACCTCAAAGGAGGCAGACTGTCTTATGTTAGCATGGAAGTTTTTGCCAGAGAAAAGGGGCACAATAGAAAAGGCCCTGCAGCCAGCCGACTTCTTTTTAACTCACAGACAAACACAAGAGACGTGCTCTCATGCAATCATATTTTTGCAAAAGGTACACTGCTCAGGAAGGATGAAAAGTTATGCACACTTCAGTAGATTGTGAAAACTTTCAATTCAAGTAAGAAGAAATCATCAGTAGCTAATGATTATTGATAGACTTAATGAGAAGAACTACAGCGAGAAGCTTTTGCTCAAAATTTGAAACATACTCAATGGCCAACACTGTCTATGTATCTAATACATCCAGCAATATTCAACCGAATGCCAGCTAGCTGGAGTATGAGAAGCAGGCGCATAAAAAGAGACAGAGTTTCTCAGTACCTCTTGCAGTCTTATATCATCCATCACAATCAGTCTATCAATATTAAACATTCCCTGAATAATAGATGACACTAGTGCAAACACACACACACACACACACACATATGCAGTATACACAAACTGTCTAAAACAAACACGCACACATACACACAGTCAAACACACAGATTTAGGATTCTTTGTGTGAGCGTGTGTGTGGCAGCTCTCAGCTCATGGTAAGGAATATAGTGTGAGATGCACACAACGCACACACACACACACACATATAAACACATACACAAATGCTTTTTAAGTTTACTTTTAAGCTTTCCAAATAGTTTGTTGCTAACTTAGTTCAGTTTAAAATTACTTTAGTTCCTTCGGGGCCAAAGCATTTATTTTGATTTGCCATTTCTATAGCAGGTAATATCTAACCAGAGCAAACTCAATAGATTAATGATCCAAACTGAGCTAACTAGGGCTAACTAGTACTTATGCAGTGAAGACTATACTGCTGGTTTAAATTAGAGCTGGTCAAGCTTAATCAGTAGACCGATCCGCACCATCAGCTCAAGCAAACAGTAGATCAGTTTTCCACTCGATTTCTTGAGGTTTATGTTCAAAATGTTCTAAAACATGGAGGATCTATTCCCTAAAAAAGTTTTGCCAGCTGAGGGCTTTGGTTACTTACTCTCCTTTAAACAGTGTCATAATATGTTCTAATTTTGTACAATCAATCACTTTTAAAGAGTCTGCATCTTCAAATGTTGGGTGTTTCATTTTTGAACAGAAGTATTCATTTCTTCTCTAAGCTACCTTAAGCCGACCTAATCCATCCCGCCTCTGCAATCCATTTGTACTACTGATGAAAACCTTGCATAGCCAAAAAGTCAACTTTACCAGGAATAAAGAAAAACAGCCTCATTTTCAGACTGACAGCTCAAGCTCGGAGCCTGAAATTGACTTCTGAATGGGTTTTTAGAAGTGCTAGGATCAGAAAAGTTACCCGGGGCATCACTTTGAGTGTTTTCATGTGACAGCAGCGGTATAAAAGCTAGTTTTGTATGTGTGTGTGTGTGTGTCTGTGCGTGTATGTGTGTGCACTTGAAACCAAGCTAAATGCATCCTGCCCTGCATTTTGAATATGCGTGGGAGCAATTTGTGTCAGTGTTGAAGTCGCTTGACGCTATTATAATCCTGCTCCGCACAACACAAAGCAATTAATCTTTTAAAAGGCACAGGGGAAAGATGTGTGTGTGTGTGTGTGTGTGTGTGTAAGTGTATGAATGAGTGCTTGTCTATTGTCTGTGGATTCGCATGTGTGTGCCTGTGTGTATACATGTGTTTTTGCATGTGTGTGTGTGTGTGTGTCACTAGAGTAGGTAATGGCCAGGAGAGGACATTTCAGTGATGCTTTTGAAACTCTCCTCCCTGCTCCAAGGGCAACAATTAACATTCGAGAGAGAGAGAGAGAGAGACACAGAGATAAAGTGGGAAGCAAATTGAAAAAGCGTGAGACAGCAGACAAACCCAAGTGTGAGAGGAAACAAGGAAAGAAAGAGGAATAAAAAGTGGAGTAAATTAGCATGCACAGTGGCTGCTGAAGCTCATGGTGTCTGATGCTTTTACCAGTGAGCTAGTTGGAGCACAAAGAGCACACTTGATCCAGAGCACAGAAACACTGCAGAGCAAGGCGCTACTCCCTTTTAATTCACTTTAAGGCTGCCGAGAGAGCACGAGCGCACAAATAATTAAGTCACACGCACAAAACAAAAACTGTGGAATGTTTGAGTTTGTCGGACACTTGAAAAGGCAGGAGATGCAGCTTAGCTCAACTGCCTCCTCTGTCCCAGAGGTGTTATTATCTTCATATTATATTCTATATTATCAACTGTCTGAATTATGAAAAAGTTCCTCTGGTCCGAAAACGCCCAACGCTTACAGCCACACTGAGAAACTACAGCCAGTCCAGGGGCCCCATGCAGTGTCAAGACTAAACCTCTGTCTACTCTACTTTCCATAAAAGAAAGTTTGAGTCCAGCATGTCTTTGATCAACTGCTTTTGCTCATGTTGCAGGAGCAATATGTGTTTGTTCACGATGCCATCTTGGAGGCGTGTCTATGTGGGAATACAGCCATACCGGTGTGTGAGTTCAGAGCCATTTACTACAACATCAGCAGACTGGACCCACAGACCAACTCCAGCCAGATTAAAGATGAGTTCCAGGTGAGCACACACACTCACAAACACTCTTGTTTTTGCTGTTTGTGGGGACATTAACTGGACTTACATTCATTGCCTGGAGACTTAGCCAAACCTTAACCCTAAATGCAATGCTACCCTTAACTCAAAAACAAGTCTTAAGACTAAAATAGGTGGTTTACCTTTCGGGGATCCCCTTTATGTCCCCAGGTGAGTCTCCACAATGTGACTCTGGACGTCTTTGTCCTCAAATGAGGACCAAGTACTTTGGTCCAATCTCCTTTGCTCTATTATCTCATTCAATTAGTAAGCTTTCTTTTAAGAAAAGTAAAGTTGAAGCAATATTAACAAACTATGTTTCTGTCTCTCAGACTCTGAACATAGTGACCCCTAGAGTCCGTCCAGAGGACTGCAGCGTGGGTTTGCTACCCAGGAACCACGACAAGAATCGCAGTTTGGATGTTCTGTCAGCAGATCGATGCCTGCCTTTCCTCATATCTGTGGACGGAGAGAGCTCCAATTACATCAATGCTGCATTAATGGACGTAAGTGTATACTTTGGGATTTGAATTTGTGTGTATTGTCTTTTTTATAATGTTTTCTGTTAGGTTTTTCTTTTTTACTTTCCAGTGCTGCAGAGATGCCTTGATCTGTTAGCATTGCTCTGTTCACTTGTCTGTTTATCTTGTGCTTGCTCTTGTTATTTATTTCTGATCCATCTCAACACTCCAGAGCCACAAACAGCCAGCGGCCTTCATTGTTACCCAGCATCCTTTGCCAAACACCATGGGCGACTTCTGGAGGCTGGTGTTCGACTACAACTGCTCCTCCATTGTAATGCTCAATGAGATGGATGCAGCGCAGGTACAAACACAAATGTGCTCACACAGATACACATGTATTCCTTATCTGTTTTCCCTGCTTTTGGCTAACTTGGTTTCAGAAAAAGACCAGACAGCAGACAGCCAGGAGTTGACACATCGACTGTAACATCACAGGGCCTGATCAATACACCCAGAGACTATTTTTATGAATGTGAATGTGTATTGACAGTCCTTGGAAGTACACCCTGACAACTGAGGTTACAGTTTTGTACAATCATACCGCTGATGCAAAAAGATTAAAAACAGAGAGTAGAGAAACAAATTACTAATTTATGCAGCAATTCATAAACTTACAAATCTTTACAAATCTAAAATGCTGAATTAATAATCAACATATATTCTTCTCATTAACAGAATTCAACACAACACATGGTTACAGGTTTAGCAGAAGGTAATGCTAAAGACGGTTACACAGACTGTGCCAGTGGCTGCCACACTTGGTCAATATTGATTTAAAATGATAAAATCTCTGTGATTATTGTAAGTTTAGAGGTGCAATTTGGATCATATTCTACTGTCTAAACCAGACATGCCAACCGTACAGCTCATGTGCCCATTCTAAAGTATCTCTGAGCAAGTTGCATAGGAAGGGAAAATGCAACACAAAATTGTAGCACCACATGTAATCATGTAATCAACACAGACTAACACAGATTTAGTTACCACATCTCCCCCAGTGTTGATTGTAAATTAGTTGTGAATTCTCAGCTCACACATGTCGGGCATTTTAAGTGAATAAAAACCTGGTTTAAAAAAAATACTTTATTATTGCTCTTGTGTGTCTGGCAGGTGTGGAGATGGAAAATTAGGTGAAATCAGAGTCCTGTTATCGTGTTATTTTCCAGCAAGTCGGCTTTATCTCATTTACATACTACATACAGTATTATATTCTACATCTATTTTATCATGCTTTAGTAGTGGAAGTATAAAAACTTGAAAATTGAATTCACATCCAGCGACGGAGGTGATAATCTTATATATAATCTTCTTGATCATTGAAGTGAATTCATACAAGGTTTTGTGAAAACATACTTCCCATTATTACTTGTGCTGTTATGCTATTTGAAAGGAAATCCAATTTAATGTACCTGTTAAACCTGGTAAATGTTATTTTTCTCTCTCTCTCTATCTCTGTTTTCTACAGTTATGTATGCAGTATTGGCCAGAAAAGAGTTCGTGTTGCTACGGTCCCATTCAAGTCGAATTCATATCGGCAGACATCGATGAAGACATCATCAATCGAATCTTCCGGATCTGCAACATGGCCAGGGTATTCACATACTCAAAGCCTTGACAGTTTCATACCAGGTTGCCCATTGATACACAATATAGGGCAAAACGTGTGTGGACATCCAAACATTATACCTATAAGTGATTGCTGAACACGTTATTCCAAAAGTATGGCCATTAATGTGCTGCTATAACAGCATCCACTCTTCTGGAAAGGCTTTCCACCAGATTTTGGAACCTAGCTGCAGGGATTTGCTCCATTCAGCCACAAGAGAAATAGTGAGGTCCAACACTCATGTTGGTTGATAAAGCCTGGCTCGCAGTCGGCGTTCCAGTTTATCCCAGAGGTGTTGGACGGGGTTGAGGTCAGGGCTCTGCAAGCCAGTCAAGTTGTTCCACAGTAAACACTCTGAAAACCATTTCTTTATGGAGCTGGCTTTGAAAATAACCTTCCCTGAACTCTTGCTGAAAGGTGGAAGCACACCTGCCTTTAACTATCCAATGCCAAATAATTTTACAATTACATTCCCATAAAGAGACTCAGTGTTCTTGATTGTCTTAGCTACTATGTAAAATGTATTTCCACACAAAAATGGATGTGGAGTGTAAATTTAAGGACGTGATTCGATAGTTTACACGATCGCTTGCTTGACACTTAAAACAAATACAAAATGGTTTGGATTTTCATTTCTTGACCTATATTTGACATATAACAATAGATAGTGGAACGATACACCCAGGAACACAATGTCACAACACATAAAAGGGATTTTTCATTTCATGTGACCTTTACTTCCCACTAAGCAGCTGGCAAGATGATACCGTAGCAAACCGAATACAACCACTCGCACACTATGGCAGCCAAGATAACTGAGTCCTGGTTTAGTGAGAACTCAACAGAGAAAATGGCAGTGTGGTAGGAGGTGGTGCAATAACAACAGAGCATTTTGGAAACTACTGTATCCTCTCCCCTTGTTCCTCTCCCGCCTCAGTTCTTCTCTCACCTTCACTTCCCTTCACTTCCTCACTTCCCCTCTCGTCTCTCCTTTCTCTTTCCTTTCCTCCCCCCTTGCCTCCTCTTGTTACTCCCTTCTCATCTCATTTTCTCACCCATCCATAACGGTACAACTCTAGTGGTACCCTATCGTCTGCATGCTCCTATAGCGCTTAGTGAACTCCCCACTACCCTACTCTCTATATTCAGTCTCTCTCTCTCTCCCTCTCAATACACATCACCAGTCTAGCGTGAAATGGCTCATATCATTGCCACAACAGCACACCTCACACTGTGAGAGCAGCTCCAACCTAGCTGAGTCTGTACCACCAACCACTGAGTCATCAAATGAAGAGGGAGAGAGTGAAAGAGCAGGAAGGAGAAAAGGTTTGAGAGAGACCGAAAAGGAAATATACAAAGAAGTGGAAAACTAAAAGAGTCATGAAGGGAAAGAAAAGTAGTGAGTGAGTGAGGGAGTCAGAGAAAGACATGGGGTGAAGGTAAAAAGTTTGAAATAGGAGTTGATTGGAAGGGGAGATGGAGGAAGTGGAGAGAAAGATAAAAAGGAGGAAAAAGATTAAGGGAGAGTAGGAAGGGAAGAGGAAGAGAAATGAGAAGGCAGGTATAGTGGGAAGAGAGGGAAGGAAGTGGAGGAAAAAAAACACAGCTGTATCTGGTTGTGTGTGTGTAAATGTCTGTGCATGCATGTGTCGCAAACCTAGCAGTAAATCAGTCTGACAGTGATGGTGGCTTTTGGTATTTTAGGTGGTGGGTGCCAACCGCCTCGGGCCAGACGTCTGAAAACATTTTGTCTGCCATGAAATTGAATTAAACATTATAAGATGTCGTCTTTGTTGAGTTCAATCCTATTTCTTTTGAAAAGGCATTTTGTTCAGAAACAAGAACTAATTGGAGCACAACAGCATGCTAACACATTAAAAGTGCTTGATGTATCAGTTAAGTATATCATTACCAAATGAGACCACCACTGAGAAGACTGGCAGCTTCTGAATACAACCATACTGTGTTTCATATCTTTTTCTGTCCAGAAACCTGCTGGATACACCACCAAACAGGAAAGAAGCACTGTTTAGATAAAGCTTTCATAGTCTATGATGACTATCTAACTTGTTCACCAGCTTCAGTGAAACCAAAAAGCAAACCTCCAAACTACACTTATGTCTTCTAAGATGGTTATTTTAAGATTAGGGGACCACGCTGCCTTGAATTGCTGCACTGACTAAGCCACGAGACATGTCAGACTACACGTTGAATCCTTTCCAATCATAGCTTGGTTCAACAAAGTTTGGGCAGTAAGGGACAGAGACAGACTTCTGGATGACAAATGTCAACAATCAAAGCGTCTAAACCATCCAGCAAGTCCTCCAGCGCATACAACCTCAAGGGTCGTTTGTTCCTAACCTCTCCCACAAGTCCCACAGGAGCGTTTCCTAAATTAGAGCCCCTACTGGTGACAGGAGATATGACTCCATAAACGACAGAATAGGTAGTTTGCCGATGACTCCCAAAACGACATATATATCGTCATGGTAACAATAATAAACACGTGATTTACATTGTGAAACGGTCACAGTTTTGTTAGGTTTAGGCACCAAAACTACTTGGTTAGGTTTAGGAAAAGATGATGGTTTGGGTTGAAATAAGTACGTTAGTAAGTTAAGTTACGTGACGTGACTTTCGTCATGTTAAAATAAGTCAAGGTTGACTTTTGGTTTCACACTGGACACAAACAGCTGTCTCCTGGATGAAAGTCGTGTGTTGTTTGACCATTCCATCCACCCCAACTTCCTCCCTATGTGAACTTTGTCGACCTATATGAACGTATTTTTGGGGAGGACATTCTGAAACCATCACAAAGCAAAATAGGATGTAGAACAAAAACAATTTTGGCATGCTACAGGGTGTAAGAGGGCAAAATTGTCATCTGATCCTGAAATTAGACCTACAAACACTTTCTTTTCTCAGGGGAGACAAGTGGATTCATGATACATGATTTTATGATGTTTTAAAGTGTTACACACACTGTAGCACTTGGAAGGTGTTTTAGTTGTTTATCTGCTTTTAGATACCCCATGGAATTGTGGATGGTGGTGATGACAGCTGTGGTGATAAAAATCCTAATTTTCACCTCTCTCTCTTCAGCCACAGGACGGTTACCGCCTGGTGCAGCACTTCCAGTTCATCGGCTGGCCAGCCTACAGGGACACACCTCTCTCTAAACGCTCCATCCTCCAGTTGGTCAGGAGGTTGGCTAAGTGGCAGGAGCAGTATGACGGAGGAGATGGGAGGACTGTGGTACACTGCCTGTAAGTTCAATGCGCACACACAGACACACGCATGTAGATGCACATGCTCCATAACATGTAATGAAATAGTTGGAAGCGGGTGAAAGTAGGACTGGAACAATCACTGGGGTGATAGATCAACACAAAATCGTACAAAGACAAATGTGCCCTTAGTGTGTGTGTGTGTGTGTGTGTGTGTGTGTGTGAAAGACAGAGAGGTGAAAGATGTTGAGATATACTTAACAATGATAAAGTACACTTTCTCCAAAAGAACGCTCACACATATTTATTACAAAACAAATGTTCACTCCACACACACACAAGCACACACATTCAGAGAACCATACACACACACACACACACACACACATACACCTTTAAAATGATATATACAATATATGGTATTTCTAGACTCATCCATTCTTCTAGGTTGGGCCGTTCTTTCATGCTTTATTTTCCCCCACTGATCTGTCAAACACACAGATGGCCTAAACTCAGCATTTATCTCAGTTCAGGTATGTCACCTATATAGCATTATAAGGAAGCCAAACATACACAGCACTTGTCTAAAAAGTATAAAAGGACTATTCCTAAATGCTATAAAAGAAGGTACTAATACATTATAGCTTAATAACAATGTCAACCTGGCTCATATCTAAAACTTAGCTGAAATGTGCCTTATCTAAGCCCACAAATTGCACCGAGATTATCACAGTAATTTGTTGTTGGATGATACATTACAGATCACCTGCACACAAGGCCTGTAAAGTCTTTACATTATATCCAGCCTTATATGAAGCTATAAATCATCTGTAGAGTTACCACGTACATAAAGTAAATGGCCTCAGCCAGCAATAACAGCTGGAATTCTTTTCAGATTATAGTGAGACTTAGTTAAGCACTTTTGATTTTATACACATTTTATACCAAAATGCAATGTTTGCCAGTTTATTTATTTCAAGCAAGCACTGCAATATCACTATTCTGCTGGTAACAATTGTTGGCAATACATGCAACTGAATTGTGCTGCATTCCCTTAAGCTTTAAGTACATTTGTCACATGATTCACTGTCAGCTTTGATAAATTTAGGTTCTTTTTCAGTTTTTGTTCTGAGATAAACAGTATATATATGGTAGTGAGTTATATCAGGAGTAAAAAGTTACAGCAGCAGTAACAGTACTAGAGTTAGGTGCAGCATCAGTATTAGTATAAGCAATGGTGGTGTCCTGAGCAGTATTAGTCACAGAAAAAAACTAAATAATATTGATCACACATATGCATGTACAGTATATGACTGTGTACACAAGTGCACAAACACTGCTCAGCTCCATACAGTTCCTATCTGAGCAGAACAAATGAAGCTGATAATGAGGGAGGGAAACAGAGGCTGTAAAATCTATAGACGCAAGATTACAGGGAACTTCACTAACAAGAACACACAAACACTCACACACACACGCACACACACACTCCAAACATTGCCTCAAGCACATCACTGGTGCTCATCCAATCAGCTTCCTCTGTCACAGCTCATTGGACCAATCAGAATTGGCATTGATTTGTTTGTTTTTTTTTCTTTCTAGCTGCTGTGAGGTTTGCTTTCAGTGTGTTTTCTATCTCTGTGTGAAAGAGGGAGCGTTTGAAATACAAGCTGTTATGCTTAAAAATCCACTTGTGTCTAATGCAAACTCAAAGAACAGCCAAAATAAATCTGAAATTAATATCTTAGATCATTCTAAATTTTTTCTAAATATGCAGTTTATACTTTTACAGATTTTTGAGCTACATAGTTATAAATAATTTGTCACTTAAAGAAACAGCAGGAGCCATTATCAGTGCTGCTAGCTAAAAATAGAATGACTCGTGGATCTTAACTTAACTATTAACGCTTATATACAGAATCAATGGTTAAACCCCCGGTGTCTTATAGGAATATAGATAGTGACAGAGATACGTATCCCATCTTTGACCCCCAGGTCAAATCAGTACCCATAGCTATTGATTTCATGGGCTTAACTCTTCTTATATGTGCACCTGTTATTTTACAATAAAATGATAATGATGTGAAATTCAAATTCTAATAAATAAAGGCAAAAAACGTACTTTGGGAGCAAAATTCTTTGGTTGTAATTGCCTATCCTAGCCCCCCCCTACCCACTATACCCTGACTGTTATGCTCAATCCCAGTAACTGTGAGTGACGGGGATGCAAGCTTCCTCTGCTTCTGGCTAAACACAGCTACACTGGCTAATCAGCCCCAGCTATTGATTTCACAGACTCTGTAATACCAGAGATAAGGAGAAACATGATGGTTCAATCAGTAGCTGGTGAAAATGGATTCTTTTTCTGCTCTTCATTTGTCCTGGAGGTTGGAGTCTGATGGGTCTTTAATGCTGAGCACATGTCTCATTTTCAGCAAATCACACTGGGGGAATCTATTAGAGAATTGTGAAGAGCAGCACACTTAACACATCAATCTGTCTGTGCTGTATTTATTTGAAATGACATAGATATGTATTTTAGATAGAGGAGAATAACAACAAAATTTTGTGCTGTCTTGTCCCAACAGATCGCTAAAATATCCACAGTATGTAGCAGTTCATATCTGAAATAATGTGGTTCCAAGTATTTCATAAACAACTTGAATCAAATATGTCCATTATATTCTGTCTCAAAAAGTATTTAACCAGCTACACTGACTGCCAAATTGTTTTGTCTAGATCTTTAGTGCACAGCATTTAGTTCTGAAATTGCTGCTTTCCAAATAAGTTGATCACCCTGAATATTCCACCTGAATCTCTGGGCATGACGTAAACATGAGCTCTATAAATGAAAAGTGAGAAAAATCTGTTCTACCACCACAAAAAAAGAAGGAGATATAACTAAAAATAGGCAGCAGTGTGACGGTGACACTGAATTAGCTTGGGGGTGTTAAGCATAGATGTCTTGAACTTTTAATTTTCTGACTCACAGTAAAAGGTTTTTTTAAAAATAACACTTACCTTCACTTACTAAAAATGATCCCAGTTTATTACAAATTGTATCTTATTTTATGTTTGTTTGTTGTTAACAAGCCCACAGATTATCTTAACCACTTTATCTGGAGGTTAAAGCTGAAAGTGAGCTCACCTGTAATGTTGGTAATAATCCATCATTGCACAGGAGAACTTGTGTCCACAACTACGGCAAGTACAGTAGGATAATCGGGAAGTGACAGAAGAAAATAGTATAGCAAGTTCATGCTGTTGCCACAAAATCATGTTTTAAGTTGAGGAGTCTCCATGTAATGTGTCCACAACACCTTGTAGACATAAAGAGTTTTTGGTCATTAAACAAAAAAATATTTATCTGCTTTTTATAAAGGAACAACAGCGTGGACTGGCTCAACTTACAGCAGCCACTAATGGAAAGAAATGTTTTCACATACCTGAAAATATACTATTTTCAAAATAGAAACATGTAAGCTAGCTAATGGTGCCAAGATGATGATTGTAGATGTAATTAATGGCTTGCAAATGCAACTTGCTGTGGCTGCAGTTGCATGCTTGTGGCAGTTTCTTTTTCATTGTGCTGGTACTTGTTTTGATTGAAAGGGCTTATTGTTTGATACCAAGGTTAATAAGCTACCAAACATACAATCTGTGAATGTTATTCAGTTTGTTGAACCCTCACTGCTTGAGTCTTGACCTCGCTTGATTATATTGGGTTTGCTGGTTGTTCTTCAGTAATTAGGTTTAATGTATTCTAGCCCTAAGATGTATCTGACAGCACTGATGTAAAATGTATTTGCTCTCATTTTTTTCCCCTTACCTAGAAATTATCTTTTGACACTGAAGCCAGCAGCTAAAAAAATTGAAACTAACATGAAGTCAGAAAATAAGTGCATAAGGAAAACCTTTGCATTTTAAATTTTAGTCTCAAATATTGATATCCAAACCCAGTGTAATGGAGACCTGAGGTGCTGTTTCCCATTCCAAAATAGATTTACATGTTTACACATGACAAAAAAAAAGTAATAAAACCTGCAAATTATTAGTTCATGAGGTAGAGGTACCACTATGTTTGAAGGGATTCTGAGCGAGTAGCAAATTCTATGAATGACAAATATTTTCTATTGTTTTTTTAACCTTCTTTTCCATTTTTGAAAGGATTAAATTATAGGCCTTAAGCAAGTTAATAAAATCTGGAAAATTGACCACTAATCTGACACCATCTAAGATATCCTGATTGGAGAGCAAACTGTAGCGGCCCTGGCATTGCTAATGCAGAGTAGGTAGACAGTGGATGATTTTTGTGACGGCTGCCACTCCACCTCGCAGTGCCTGAATGTTTTATTCAGCCTGAATACTGAAGGAATTCAGCTGGAACCAGGTGAGACAGGAAAGTCTGGAGCTCTTTTCATGGTGGGTGGTCAGACTGCTGACTGGCAGAGCACTGACTGCTGATTGGGCCACATAGCCAGTAAACATACAATGTATACACACAAATTTACAACACGCATCTATTACCATTCATCCATTACAGCAAGTTATCCTCTCTATAAAGACTAAAACACTCCAATTTAAGGTGATCAAATCCATTCAGATGTCTTGAATCCATTAGTAGAGCTCATATTCTTTGGCTCCACGCAGTGACAGGTTTCTTTGTACTGCATGTTCACTCTGTCACTTCCTGTCGTTCTTTGTCTCATTTAGCCTCTTCTCAACTTTTATAGTTGTACTTGTTTCACATTAACAGCATTTAAAAAGTCTTCTAATGTCTCAAATTTGCATTTCCGAGAACCTTTAAGAACCTTTTAAGAGAGGGTCTTACAAACATAGTTAGGCTTTGTGTGTTACAGCTTTTGCACTATTTCATCCATATATAACTTCTTCAAGGAATCTTAAGTAGATTGTTAATATCAAATAAACAATTTATTTTTATGCATGTTAATACTCACCTGTAACTATTCCCTGTGTAGGACCACAGGTATGTGGGTATTTCAAAATAGATTGAAATGGAATCAACCAATCAGAAAATTGACATTACAAAAACAGACATAAAGCTAACTAATTCGAACCTGCTGTTCGGCAAGAAAAACGTTGAAATTTGAAAGGTTAGGGGTCATCATGGTTACAGTAATAACCATGTGGTTAAGGTTAGGGAAGGATTGTGGTCATGGTTAAAAGAAACCAACTCTGTTGGTAGCAAACGGGAAGGAAACAGTTGACTCCCATGTCAAAGTCTTACATTTTGTTGATTCATTCAACCCCCCAATCTCCTCCCTCTGAGGACTTTACGTCTCTGTAACGTCACACTACTTCCTTCTTTGCTTGTGATGGACAAAAGTCATAATTCCTACGGTCGCTAGAAGTCGCTGCACTTGAACGTAAACATATGTCATTTTTGGGCCAATGCTGTTGTTCTTGGGAGTACAGACTCCAAATCTAACCTTTCCCCATACCTTTAAACCTAAAAGTGTTGCCTTTTCTAAACAGAAAATCATTCCTCCTACACACAAACATGGCCCCACGCATTAAATGCAATTACAACAAAGAAACAAATCTTACTTCTCATAACCTGTTCTATTAAAACCCATTGAAGGTTTTTCCCGTTTAGGGTTCAAGAGCATTTTTTAAAGGCTGACACAATCAACCTCAGCAGCTGCAACAAAACAGAGGCAGGTGAATAACTCTGAGGAAAAGAGAAATGCCTGAAAGGAAGCATTAAATTCCACGATGAACACATTTTAAAAAGCAGGGCTCCCAGGGTGATAAAAGGGAAAAGGCAAGTCCTGCTGTTCTGTAAAGGAGGGGGGTGAACATCTCTGACTTCAAAGCAGCTGGTCTGAAAAGACTAGAGGTGTTTTCATTTTTTTACTTTCTTAATTATCTTCTTATACCTTATACCGTCTTCCCTTCAACTCTCATGCTCTCCAGCTCTTATTTTCTTTCTCTTTCTATGATCAGCATGATGATTTTGGCTTACACACCTAGGTTTTTCAGGATGACAGTGTTGTTGTTCGATGATGAAGATCTCCTGTCCTTCCTCCTTCCCACTCTTCCCCTCCTTCCTCCTCCTCCCGCAGTACCGGCGGAGGGCGTTCTGGAACGTTCTGTGCCATCTGCAGCATCAATGAGATGATCCAGCAGCAGAACATTGTGGATGTTTTCCACACCGTCAAAACACTGAGGAACAACAAGACTAATATGGTGGAGACAATGGTGAGGACTCACAACACAGAAACACACACACACACACACACACACACATTTTATCAGGAGATGATCATCAAACAGTATGCAGGTGGTTTTGATCATGGAAACTCTTGAGGAGGTCTGATGACTTAATTTCACATAGAAGGTTACCTTTCATCAGACACATACACACACTTCCTACATACCATAAATACCTACTTACATACCTGCATATATACAGACACATACATACTAGGGCTGGACAACAGACCACATTTATTGTATTACCGACACTGCGACAATAAATAAATACTAAACTGAGAACAGACAACAACCAGTGAAATCTAACAAGACATTCAACCAAACATTTAGCCTGAAGTCCAGTTGAATCTCTAAATGTTCACACTGTAATTAGTTCGTATTGCCTAGACCTTATATGTTCACACATAAATATGCATGTGCCAGTCTTGTCTTCATGTTTACTGTACATCCAATGCCAAAGTTCAGTCAGAAGTCAGTGTTCACTGTCAATGCAGGAGGTAGTGCATCCTTTACGTCGTCAGTCATAAAGTAAGGATATGGAGGTAGGGGTGGTAAAGTTCTGAAACTCACATCCTACAATTAACAAACAGCTCAATCAGATCTGGAGAACAAAGGATAGATTTTTATTTTTTTCATGCTTTTGTACGACTTCATTATCTTGTGTATCATTTTGGGTCGTTGTTTAAAGCCATTTATTTTGTGTATTTATTGCCAGTTCCACACATATATTTTTTCAAGCTTTTTAAGCTTACAGCCTTTGAATGTTTTTTTCTTCATATTCAAGGTATTTTTCTTTCTTTCCTTTCTACTGTGTGTGTATATCTGCTGAACTGGGTTGCCCTTACAAGGACGAATACATTTGTAATGTTCTTGGACAAAGAAACCACTTTTTGTGTTCGGGGGATCAACATGTGGAATTCTTTACCTACAGGGATCCTTTTAAACTCAAACTGAAACAGTTTTTGAAGAGGGATCAGTCATGTAGTCATGACTGATCTGGTGCTTCTTGTTTTATGGTGCATTATTGTATTAGTTTGTGTCCTGTATTGTTTTGTCTGTATTTTCTTGTTGAGTTCTGAGTTTTTAATGTATGAACCTGTTGTTGAGTTTGTGTTTTGTGCTGTCTCTTGTGTATGTGTTGCTGACTTTTATGTATTTTAAATGGCCATCTAGGGATCGGCATTGCAAATTAGCTTAAGCTATAAATGCTGTGGTCTGCAGCATTGATTTATTCTACATACTTGTCCCTATACAAATAAATATTAAATAATTAAAGAACTTAAATAAAGGTACTAACTTTTTAATCTTTGCTTGGCAATGTGTAACATACAGATGACTTACCTTTGCTTTTCATTCTGTTCCCTCCACAGGAACAGTATAAGTTCTGCTATGAAGTGGCTCTAGAGGCGCTCAGCTCCTTCTGATTGGCTGTGGGCTGAAATTCCCTTTTCCTGATTCGCCGTTGACGCTGCCTGTCATTCTCAACGCAACACTGGGACACACAAAGTGCAAAACTGCTTCGTGTTGACCCGAACCCAACCTGTGAGCGTGTGTGTGTTTGAGAGTGTGTGCACTTGATCCTGTGGGGATGAGAGAGGGCATGCTTGCATATTGAGTGACAAACATACACACTGGTGATTTTCATGTGTGTGTTCGCTTCAGCGAGACTGGGGACTTTACATGCTTGTACAAAGAAAAAAGAAAAAATGATATGTTGAAAAAACAAAATCAGATGTTTAAAAAAAAAAGCGCCACTCTTCCCTTCTCTATCTCTCTGTCCTCTCTGCTGGGCTGTGATGTGACTATTGTACAGTATTTCCTTTTTAGATATATTCTACGCCTTGAATGTTGTCTCCCTCTGAAGGCTGGATGCACACTGGAAGATGTTTTGGGAACATTCACGTTTAGCTGAGGTTCAAGTGATGCCTTAACTCTGCATTTTGGACTCCAATATTTATCCACCCAGAGTATTTATAGAAAGTAATGAAACATGTTGAGGCTGGCTGAGTTTAGCTGAAATGTGGATGTTGTTACTGATTCACTTAGCTGGATCAAAGCAAAAACCACTTGTTAATATATCTGGCATTTTTCTTTGAAATCACAGGCTGATAAATTTCCTTGCGGCTAGGGCCTCTTGACTGTGTCAATGTTAAAAGCTAATGATACTTGTTATTCAGTAATTGGTTACAGAAATTCTCAGTATGGCTTCTTTTCCCTCACACTGCATCAACGCAAGGTCAATTTATGACTTTCTTTTGACAAACAGTTTTGCTTTTACTGGGGAATAAATGGTTGCAAATACTATTAAAACAGGAAGAAGTAGCATGTCACAAGCTACAATAAGCAGAGTCAAGTGCATGGTGAAGAATAACAACAGCAGTAAACAGACAAAAGAATTAAAAAAAAAATCATGCCTTGCCTTTGAGACCAAATTGTGTTGTTGTCATCTCTGCTCCAGGTTTTTTTCATTGGGGCTGTAAGAAAACAAAAAGATTCATAAATGTTTTTGGATGGCTTTATGTAAAGTCACTCTAGTCCAAATCTTATAGTGTGCATCCACCCTTACTGTAAATAAGATAAGACAACCACAGTCAAACAAACAAACAGACAAACAACATGCACCAGACACATTACAAATAAAGGTTATCATTTCAAAACACTATCGCTCTAAAAAGCTGTGTCAGTGTCATTTTCAGCGACTCTGTGATTATGGTTTGGAAAAAAAGTCTTATGTTACCTTACAACAAACTGTCCATTTAAACATGTTGTCCAAAAAAAATAATATATTTTTGCATATTGCACATTTAGCTGACGCCCACATTCAGAGTGACTTAGAGTGAGAAAGCAGATTGCAATGAAGTTGTTTCCTTACGGAGACTTTTAGAAAGAACACAGCTGTTTGGACTGAACTTATTGGTTCAGGGTACGGGACACGTCACCCTGCATCTCTTATGTAGTATGAACTGCACTCACATACGTTCTCGCTGAAAATGAAGACATCCATATGGTCATTCCAGATGAAAAAACTAAACAAAATGTAACTTATTCTACTTTTTTTGTCCAGTTTGATTTATGTGGTTTTGAATACTTGCTTTGTCTTGAAAATGCTGAAAGGACAACGAACTGGGATAAATTCGAGATTGGCCCAACCATGTTTACTCCTGAAATGCAGACAGGCAAAAGCAATCAATCGATAGCCTAAGCTTGTATATTTATAAAGTTTGAGCTGCATTTTGTTGGTTTTGATGATTTGGACCTAACCTGGGCAGTGAAAATTGTGTATTCTTCATTTATTTTCCCTCATGCGACATATTGATTTTTTTTCTTTTGTACCTTCTCCCAAAGCACATGGGATTTATTTAAACACAGCAGCGTTAGCATTGGGAAAGCAATACGCAGGAAAACATGAAATATTTGCAGCCCTTTTTTTTCCAGTACATATAAGTATCAGACAAGCGTTAATCTGTAAAATAAAAAAAAAATCTGAATTTAGTTGCAAATCAGCTTTGGACATGAATGACTGCAGTGACTCGTTAAGTTTCCTTGATTTAGCTCAGCAGCCCGTTGCACCAGCTTAGGAAAGGTCTCTGTTAAGTTAGGGTGCAAAGTGCACCCCAAACAATACGTCGAAACTAGTTAGTTTGATACTAAAGCGGTGTCGATGTTTGGTTGCACCACGGAGATGTAAGGTTCATCTTAGCTACTCTGGTGTAAAGTCCACACTAACCAAAAACTTCTTGCAGAAAATTACATTTTCACTTCCTGTGGCCAATAGCGTGTTGTCTATCGTGTCCAACTGTCTTTGAACACTTTGCTATACAACAGCGAAGAGGCTGACGGCTAAAAATTGCTAACATTAATCACCAAATAACAACAAAAAACATTATGATATACGAGTATAAATCAAAGTCATCATAAATGTGTAATCTATGACGGAGAACATGTTGCTGATGCAAAACAGCCGGTATATTTGCTCCTCCTCATCCTCCAAGTTATCCCACCTTTCAAAACGATGCGCCATGCCAACCGCTTTTTTACAAAGGACTTTACACCTGCTAATGGCTAGGTGTAAGTTTTAAGTTGTACCTTCTGCCTATGTTGGAACTATTTCAGCTGGTGCAACCCTTAAAATGTTAGTAGCATGTAAACTCCAATATAAGTTACAAACTAGGCTACGTTTGAACTCACGCATAGCTGGTGCGACCCAGTGCAGATCCATAAGCCATACTATGTTTCATGTACATTCTAGATACATTTCAGTGAAAAAGTACCTTGGGGATTAGACCGTATTCCCAGCCTGCCATCTATCATTAAAATGACAGCACAAAGAGACAGGTCACATTTATTTTTCCTCTGCAAACACAGCCTCAAATTTGCTTTCTGCTTAGGCCATTGAGGTGTGCAGGTTTAATTTCAATTCATTTGACAAACTCACTCCCCAATCTAACAGGAAATGATTTCGGTTGATGATTGACCCCAGGGTGGAAGAAGGTCGACAGGGCTGACAGTTCAGATGCCACTGCAGCTCAAAAGAACGTGTTGGGAGACTGGGAGTTAATGAGAATTGTACAGGATGTGACGCTGACCTCAGCTTCCCATTATCTCCTCACCTGATCAGACGTTTGTCTTTCAACATTTTACTTGTTGTTGTCCATTTAAAAGATCTGAGGAAGACTAAACAACAAGCTCATTTCAAAGATGCACTCCCTGTTTTTTGTTTTAGCACCCTCTGAACTGTGTTGAGTCAAAAGAACTGTGATAATATTTGGGGATTCGTGGGCACTTTTGGGGACTAAAGCATAGTCACAGTGTAGGCTGAGGTAATATGGCCAATAAAAGAATAACACACAAGATTAAGGGCTTCATTTTGAAACACCACATCATTGAAACTAATGACAAAAACAATTTTGTAAGCCAATAGTTTAAAAAACAAATACTAATTGTAACCCATGCTGTGATTTTCTTGTATGTCAGCCATCAATTCATACCAGCAGCTGTCAGTATTTTTAGACAATGGATTACCCAGTTTGGAATGAAACTTCACATTTCCCAAAGGTGAAGGTGAATCTCTGGTGAACATTTGTTTAGTTAGCAAAGTTTGCTCGTAGGTGTCAACGCTCTTGACCAGAACCGGCATACTTGTGGCAAACGGTTCAGTCTGCGCTTACGTTTTATTTGTTTGCTGAAGTTCAGTCAGGCTTCTTAACGGACCTATATAAAGACAAAGACAGTAAGAGTGTTGTATTGAAGACAATGTGAATGCCAGAAATGTTTATCATTTTTATTTCCACTAAGGCTTTATTTTTTTTTGGTTTGGTTCATGGACGTTCATCTGTATTATATATTTTGTTTCTTTTCTTTTACATTTTTTTTTGTCCTGAATTTGTACATTTCTTTTGTATAATTATTATTCTGATGATTATTTGTCTAGCAAAGTGTTGTTTAGATCTGGTGATGCCATTACCATTGGTTGTTTAGTTGTTTGAAATGTGGTTAACATGAAATAAAGGGACCAAAATGTTGAATGTGATCTCATCTCTCTCTTTACAGCCTCTAATTCTGATATAATTAACACTGTATGCATTTATCTGAGGGATCCGATAGATAGCTAAGTGTCACAACACATGAGAAAATATACCTGTGATCCTATAGCTCTTAAGTGCTGCTCTTTGTATAACATGCACATTGCATATCTTTTTTAAACTTTCTTATTTTCCCACTTGAAATTCTGGTATTATGGATACTGAGGCCAAATTGAATATTTCTCACTGCCTTTAGGGCCCAACATGTGATACTGTCTAGCACAGCTTTGAACAGTCTTATACCTCTTTTCCACCAACATGGAATGGGCTCCAATCCGGTTCTTGCACCTAATTTTGAACCGTTCGGAGCATTTCGGCCAAAAATAAATTGGTTCGGAATCTGAAAAGTTGGTTCCTAGCTGGAACCATAAAATAGCAGGTTTTCCTAGACCTGAAGTGCAAACCATGATGTCATCAGTGGGCGTGTCCTATTCTACAGGTTGGAAAGAGAGGATTGAGAAGCCAGCAATGTTCTGGTCTACTATGGTAATAGTCTTCTACGTCTTCTTATCATTAATAGTTGGTCTATGCTTGATTTTTGAATAAAAACAAATATCTGTAATAACAGAACAAAAGCTCGCAGGTAATCAATGTGATCCGCCATCTTGCTACTACTGTTTACTTCTGTTGTGCAATGCCTTCCATTGATGACGCATCCTTGATTACAATCGTTCTGCTCAAAACTGGTGGAAACGGGGGCTGGTTCGCTAGATAGCACCAAGGTTCCAAGAATCCTGAACAGAACCGGTTCAAGAACCAGAGCTAATTTGGTGGAAGGAGGGCATTACAGTGTCAGGCTTTAGAATAAAACAAGATCTGTTACAGTGATCTGGTACAGGTACCAGATCATGATCAGGTACAGGTCCACGCAGTGCTCGTTTTTCAGTCCGCAAAGATGTAACATAACAAAACCAGTAACCCTACACCTTGGTACCCTTCTGCTAGTGCAAGCAACTGGCACACAGCAAGCTGATGTAAACTGTATATCAGAGTTTTTTTTTTTTTTACATGTTTCGAGGTCTACATTGTTGTTGCTGACCTTGTTAGCTAGCATCTTGGCTAAAGAGCAGACATCTTCCGGATAGGTTTCCATCATGGATTCCAGCACGAAGCAGGAAACGAAGGGTGACACAGGACGAGAGAGATGATTCGTCAGCTAAAAATGAAAAAATAAATAAATTCAATCAATATGTCAACTCTTGTATAGCATTGTGTAAGTACAGAATGTAGTAAGTAAGAAATTATTATTTATATGGCACTTTACAAAAAGAAGTTACAGAAGTGCCTCACAATAAAAGCAATTAAACACAGAATATCAAAAAGCGCTGGGTAGTAACAGACAAAAGAACAACAAAATAGAATTCAAACTCAAATAACAAAAGCACAAAACAGAAAGTGAATTAGATGATCTACCAGTGTAGGGATAAAAACAACAAAGGAATGGTCTCCGTTCTTTATAGGCCAGGGTGTTTAGGTTACTATGGACAAAACAAGTCAGAGATGTACTCAAGGGATTCATCATGTAGTGCCTGATGGGTCTTTTATATATATATATATATATATATATATATATATATATATATATATATAAAATTTTACAAGCTTTTAACCAATGGTGAGACACAACCACAGTTAAAAGTAAAGGTCTATATGCACAGGGCATGACAGCCATATTGATGGAACTTCTCACCAACTTTATTCTATTCAACCGTTTAATCTTGAGACCTCGACTTTTTGTTTGCTCTCCTGCAAGTCACGAGCTCCCATTATGAGAAGAAAAAAAAAAACCACAGGTCTTTATAGGCTGATTTTTTTCTCTTTCTAATCAATCAGAGTCAGTGATGAACGCTGCTCCAAGCCAACGGCCTCATCCTTTATTTAGCTGGTTGATTCCCAAGGAGCTCATAAATATGCATGAGCCTGCGATTAGCATAGGCACCAAGGACAGGGCCTGTACCTTGGCATTATGACGATCAATCAGAAACACTAAGGGGCTCCGCAGAGGGAAGCTGTCTGTCAGCTTGGCTTTGGGCTGAGTTGATGCACGCACACACACATCAAAAGAAAGGTACGCTCAAAGCATACATAACGCACGGACACACACGCACATCACACAAAAGTCTGCAGAAAGCATGCATCTACACACACACACACACACACACACAGAGGCAGACAAAAAGCACACAAAGCATCCATGTACACACCTAAAGGCACAGACAATGCATGCATATATAAAACACACACACACACACAGTCTCTCACTGACACACACAAACCACACAGATACAAAGCCAATGTCAATGTTTATCATTTGTCTCATATTCTTTCCCCTCTCTTCTTCTGTTTTCTACTTTTTTCAATCCTTTTCAGAACTGAGTTTGTAATGAGTTTGAAAATTGGCCCATTTCATTTGCTCTCACTGAAATGTCATTATCTGGGGGAAGAAGGAGGGGTTCACGGTGGAACAGTAATATATTTTTTCCACTCTAACAGGGTTATTAATATATTTTCTCCCGGAGAATTTATAACAAGGTTATTTGGTGTCCGCAGCAGATCCTATGCATCTCCGTGTGCTTCATTTACACTGATTTAGGAAATCTGATTCATCCACCTTCATGCATTTATTCTGCACCTGTATTGCATTTTACTGCATCGACTGACAGCTACAGTGAGGTCCCTTTTATGCTTTTAACATTCTTTAAATGCATTATCCTGCAACAGCCCTGCAGTGTTACAGTCCCATTCATTTAAACATACATTTCAGTGCATGCCTAATATACATTTTCCTTCTTGGATGGTTTCGGGGTTGTTTGGTCCATGCCAAGCGCTTTGATGTCCTTGCTGAACAAATGTACTGTGCTTTTACAGTGAGATGCCACAAGCAATTTATGTTTTCTGACCTCTGAGTGAAGTTTTTGAATAGTAAACCTTAGTGGTTTGAAATGGCCTGTTTCAAAGAGTAATAACAGACCTTGTGTGCCATTCAAGGTGTCCTGTCAAAAGATGTACACGTCTTTTGTAATGGTGGTCTATGTGGAAGAGGCCACAGGGGATTCTTTTTCTTTTTGTTACTGTACCTTGGTTGGCCAGTGGGAAAAATGTTAGCACTCCTAATAAACCCATGGTGAAGAAAAAAAAACATGTTGTGAACTCCAGTATGCTGGCTCTGATTTAAATTACACTTTTGTGGGCACCATTTACCGGAACAGCTTGAAAACCAACCAGCCATGACAAGCCGATCCACATTTCTTACAGTAATAGAAGAGAAGCTTCTCTAACCACAGAAAAGTGTCTCTTGGTAAGACCTTTCTCACAAAATATCAGCCATGTTCATTTGTTCTGTAGCCAGGGACCAGATGTATAAATGATGCTTACGCACAAAAACCATGTCCACCATGTCCCACACATAAACTGGTATTTATAAATGAAGAATGTGCTGTGAGAATGTGTCTACACAGCGGTTTGTAAAATGTCAAAAGGCCCATTCATCATTTTTTGTTTTACTTAATTACTTATGAGGTCTTCCATTCTTTTAATTCACATTGGAGTCATCATTTCACCATGTTAACCCTCGGAAAACGGACCTCCTGTGGGCGGCCCGAACTGGCCGCGGGAGGTTGTTGTTTGCATAATCCTGTTTAAATGCATCTAAAATAAAAACAGTAATAGCTAGAGCATTCATTCTTTTTGCAGCTGAAAGCTAAGGCTTCTGTCTTTTGTGTCATCACGTTGTACGCTTGTGTCGCAAGTTGATGACGCCATTACGTTACATTACGTGCGGTACAAAATATGGTGACAACGCACGGTGGCACCGTTTAAATCATTATGGTTTACTGACTTACATAGCCTTTTAGCTTATAGGTTGTAGAGATTTTAGGGATATGAAGCATTTGAAGATACTCCAAGAAATGAAGCCATTTCTATTGCAGAGTTCAAAGGGTTAATGACATTTTCATTTTTTTCTAAGTTGTGAAGCACTTTGTAAAGTCTATTTCAAAATGAGCCTCTGGCATGAAAGTGAAGCACATCATGTGTTACTACTGAAGATATAAAAACCTCCAGAACAAGCTGTGACCTCAACAGAAACAGTCAGATCATTTACCTTTTTGTGTCTGCGTTAATCCTGCCGTCGTTCCACCGTCCCTGCTAGCGGGGGAAGCAAACGAGATGCTAAGTCATGCGTGACTCAGGGTGCAATCCATCAGCTCCACTCTCATTCACTTCTGCTGTGTTTCTGCAGAGTTGGACACAAAATGAAGACATATGGGAAATCTCACCTACACCACGGAACAGAATGGACGAGTTCTGAGATTGCCGCAGTGCCTCTGTAGCGGCACAAGTCTAAAAAGCTTTTGTTGTTTTCACCACAAGCTTCATATTGGGTTAGTTTTCACTTCATTTGGTACATGTGCCTAAAAGAACCAGGGAGGCCTAGAGCAAAGATTTGTCTCGGAATTGAAAAGTCGCAGGCTTGAAACAGTGTCTAGTGTCAGTGCCATTAAATCCTGTGTAATATAAGGATTTAAGTGAATACTTTTGAAATACCATTTCATTTATTGTTTATTGAAATGGTGGGTATTTTGCAAGAAGTCCTTTATTGCTTTTCTACCAACTGACTAAATAATTTCATTTAAAACGATTTTTGCAAATTACAGTCTTGCCTTTGGCTACAGCCCAGTGGGCTATAAACAGACTGAATAAACGTTGAAAGCAGCGGTTCCACAAGCACAAATTATGGCAAATTAGAGCAGGTATGCTATTATTTAGAGGGCATACTATTTCACCTCCTGACCTGCTGGTTAAAATGCAAGAATTCACACCAGTCCCAGCATTTTCTTACATTTGCCATTTTCATACATTGTTTTATGTATCTTTTGAATTGAATTTTATAGAGACACTTTAAGAGTCAAACAGTTTATAAAATAAAGTGAACAGGTAAATTCAGCTGAAAGTTGCAGTACCTACTGATTTTGAGGGGAAATAAAAAATTAGGGATGAAAACGGAAAATATCTGAAAAATGTAGGGATCATTTTAAACTACTCACTCTTCGTTCTGGGTTGGAAGGCTGGAGGCTGAAGAATGAATAAGCCTGCCACTTATTACAGACGTTTATTTCCCCTCATCTCCACAAGGAGACACTAAATGGTGGTTCAGTATACTCGTGGTAGTACCTCCCACTTTACGAATAGAGTCCTGGATAAGGACTTCCTCCTCTCTGTCTCCAAACACCTTCACCTTGACTGAGTGTTTGTAGGTGTTCGCCATGTGCCTTTTGAATAACCTTCAATGCAAGCATCAGTTTCTTTCTATTGATTGGGATTATGGTGTGCTTAAGATTTGATATGAAGGTTAATTGATAATATTTGATCTAATTTATTAAATAATATTACGATGAAGTACATGTTTGGCTAATAATTGTTTGCAATATTTATGGTACCTTAATGTGCAAATATTTAACATGATTTAAAGTCTGGATTTCTGATTTGTTTGGGCAAAATATTGCAATTTGCTTCTTTCTTTCTTTCGAACCATTGCAGTCATCATGGCAATCAACATTCACATCATTCTCTGGATAAATAAACTGGACACTTGATTGCAACCCTTGTTTCCTGGTGGTTTGTGCCTCCAGTTAGAACCTTAAATCCAGAACAGCTGTTTTTTCATTTAATTATATATTAATTAGTGGCAGCCACAGCTGAGTTAATTTTAAGTATCTGCCTGATGCTGGGAAAGTTAAGATACATCTAGTGCATGCCTGGAAAGTAAAGGTGCACAATATAAAGTCTGCTGCTGGAATTGAAATTTTGAAGAAACTAATGCACATATTCATAACTGCTATCAGAACCTCGGCCTGGAAGGCTGGAGGACAGGCTGGGGTTGAATAATGTCAGCTCAACCAAAAAGTTATTAAAAAGGAATTTATGAAAAAAAAGATTTTTGGTGTATTTCTTTTTTTTTTTTAACTTTCAAACATGTTGGATCACTAATTTGACTTTAAATATAAATAATAGAGGACATGACTGGCTGCGCTGGACCTGCTGTGGGCTGCAAAAATCCCAGGAAGTGAAGTGAAGTGAAATTCAAACAGAAGGCCACCGAAGGACAGCAGTAAGGTAAGAATAATCATGTGAAAAGTGGTGTTATTTCATTACTGGGCTGCTCGCTTGTGCTTTCATTTCATGGTGTTGGACGGACGGCTCTCCTAAACTGCACTTTACATTCACCTGTGAATTAGCTGTAATTCACTGTCAGTGAAGCGGTTTTCTTCGTCATATAGCAGTAAATGTTGATGATCAGAAGGGTCAAAGTTGTCCAGCCTGATTCACTTGTAAATATATTTCAATACATATATAATAAGAGCATAAATAGAGATTATAATCTTTAATAAACCAACCTGAGTTTTAAATGTTAATTTTGTATATGTATTTTTTAATAATACACAATTTCTTTAGGGTGCAGGGTAACAACTATGCTGTAAAACTATACAAAGGTCATGCAAGACACTGACACACTGCTACATCAAGTGAACCAAATTAAACTGCATTTGACATAAATATTTTGTGAATGGAGAAACTGGCAGCATAAAATGCAGCATTGTGCAAGAAGCAAATCAAAGAGGCCTATAAAGAAGAAGAATAAAACGATTTTGCTGTTAATTCCAAGGTCAGCGCAGCCGCTGGGTCCCACACCTGTGCACCACTGAACTCTACTGAAGGACAAGACACCTAATTGGACGTAATGAAGCTAAAGTGGAGCGAGCATAGTCTCTCTTGAGTCTTTCTGCTGACTAGCCTTTAAAAATCACCAAAGGCAGTTAAAAAGAGAGGGGAGGTGAGGACAGCAAGAGGGGAGGGCAATGGGGGAGCAAGGGGGGGACAAGGAATGAAACGTATGAACTGGAACTGGAAACTAACTGAAGGGGGAGAGAGAAGACTAAAATACCAAAAAAAAAAAAAAAAAAAAGAGCAAAAAAACTATATCAATGAGGAGTAAAGATTGTGGTTTGGGTTAAAATGGCCACATTGTAAATAACACCGTAATTGTCACACATGGATATTAAGAATTCAAATTCCTACAAATGGGCTTCTGACTGTTTTGTGACATTTTCATAACAGTACAGTCTTTCAAATTAAGTGAAACATAATTTTGTAAATGATTCCTCTGTAAAATGCATTCATATAAAACTGACTGAAGTGCGTTAACACGAATCTGACTGTTTTGTAAATATTCTTTAGTTGACTTCCACTTTGTCTTTATGCTGCCTCCAGCCATCCAACATTACAATGAGCTTGTTAACAGAATAACAGTAATTAAATTGCAGACACAATGCCTGATGTTTTGACTCCATACTCTCATTACACTGGATCTGGATTATGAAAGAATACAATGGCTGGTTTGGTCAAGTGCAGACCTTTTTTCTCTCCTCCAGCATGGCAGTTAATTAAAACAGAAATATAGTCTAAATAAACGCCAGGAAATTACTGTCACAATCTAGCCTGTGCAAAGTGTTTTGTAGATGAAGGCAGTGTAAATGTATTTCCTAGAAAAAGAAAAAAGCTATCAGAAGTCACATGGAGTGAAAATATAACATCTCAGTAAAGTCACATAAAAAAAACACATAAAGTCAGTCAGTAAAGTCCCCCCAATGTAAATGCAATTCGCCATCAGTCAAATTCAAGTTGAAAACTACTACTACTACATTTCTTGTGTACATGTTTTTTTCCACAATATTTCTATTTACGTACAACCACATCCTACAAAATAGACCATTAACACTGTGTTGTATTTAGTCCAAAAAATACAGTTGTATAAATAACACTTTCACAACTTATTTTGAAGCATTTTGTGACTTCACTTTTATTTACATGTCTACTCATCACCAATCTCAGAACCCATCGACTATCATCCGACGACAATTTAGCCCTTTGGGACAACAGCCAATGTTTCGGGGCTTCCGGTGTAGCCAGCAGATATCCGGATAACGGATTACCGGGCAAAGACTTCCTCTTCCGTGTGCCGGTCGTTGTTTACAGTCCAATTATCAATGTCTGGACCCATCAGCTATCATCTGATGACTCTGAATGCAGATACATTTTAAAAAAGCAAATAAAAAGCTAATCTCTAGGGTTCAGAGTTTGATTAAAAAGCTAAATCGTCCTCAGACGATAGCCGATGGGATTGCATTTCGGCCAGTACGTTCTGTCTCTTCTGCTCTCCACACGGACTGCTTACCTACATGCAACCAAAGCCCGCTCAAACGTGATTGGTCAATACTACTCAGACTACAAACGGACTACAAAAGGAAACCAGAATGCTTCAGATACCAAAATCTTGTCCCTTGCCTACAGATTCTGCATTCATATGCAGATGTCTGTTTAAATTATCACTAAAGAGGCAGGATTGCACATGGTCAGTCACATGTTGATTGTATCTGGTGATATTTCACATGATGACATGAGTGAGGAGTGCAAAAGTCATTAACAAAGCAGAGGATAACTGTAACTACTCAGCTCGGTTAGTTTGATGAATGTGAGAAGAGCCAGGCGAATCTGCAAACAGATGATTAAGTGTGATCTTTCTCCACTCTCAGCCTGATTGTTCATTGCCCTCCTCCACCCCTGCTTTCATGCTGAGGGTTCACGGGTTCACTCCACTCTGCAGTCATTTTTCTAAAGATTCTTTCTCCATTCTCTCCTCTGTCAGCCTGCATCATTTTAAATATATTTGCCTCTGCAACGCACACAAACTCTCATACCAACTGATACCGCCACATACTCAAATCATCACACAGATTCACACACAGGCACAAATACTTCTGCCACAGATTTTACCCAAATTCATCAAATATTCATCAATTCAACGGACAAAAGTGAGGCGAACACATATGTTTTTAAATGTTAACTAAAGACAAAAAAGAAAAGAAAAGAAGCATTGGCCAAATCAAACACTTATCATCTTCATTTTGCATCATCACTGACAGCTGTTGACAACTGACATCTACTAAATGTGACGTCTTGCGTTGTGGGATTGTTAGCAGAAAGTAGTGTACATGCCATGGACACTGCTGTTTTTGTTCCATTGTGGGCACTATATAGTAAATTTACACACTCAAATAAAATGTAGTGTGCTATGTAGTAAATAGGGAGTGATTTCTGGACACAGCCCATGACATTATTTCCCATAGGAATCAACGAGAAAGGGTTTACTGCACTATTACTAATAATAAATGCACTGGTGTGTTCTTACAGCCATTAACACCTTGTAAATATTCTATCAAAAGTGTACATTTTCATATTTTTTACAAAAATAATTGAGTGTGTATTTTCCTTTAATTTGTATGAAAATTCTTTCTAGCGCCTCAGTTATGTTTTTCTACAAATGGCCCATTGTTTTGGTTTTAGATAGTCTCAACATTTTTTGATTTCATTGTCGTAAAGGTAGAAAAAGTACAGGTACGGATATATTAATTGAGTTATAGTAAAACTACAGGTATGTTGAATAGTAGTAGTTTCACTCACATCACTCTATAGTTATCTGCAGCTGACAGCAGTGATGATTATTATTCTGGCAAACTGTCTGAATATGGTGCTTCTCGACAGGGCTTTGGGCAGAGTTCATTGACTCCTATTAAGGAGCTCAGTATCACAGAGCACATGCAGACAGACTTATTCAGTGTCAGAGAACTGAAAGAGAAGCCTTTGTGTGCTGTAGATGTGTGCGACTGACTCCAGCACTAATTTCAGAGTGCTTACTTTGGCTCGCCAAGCTTAACGGAGCATATTAGCCTATGGAGGAATCCTTCTATGGTAATTGTGGCTTAGAAAGACAGTGTGTGTGTGTGTGTGTGTGTGTTTGTGTGCACTTGCAGTGTGTCTGTGTGTGAGGAGAGGGGGTTAAGAGACTTAGATGGAGTGAAAGGAAGAAAGAAAGAGAACAGTGGGAAGTAAAAAAACAAAGATTTATGAGATGAAGACAAGCAGAACAAGAGAAGTGGAGAACGACGAGAGAAACAGAGTGTGGCAGTACAGTAGAAACAAAGCCAAAGTATGGCTTGGTTGTGCAGGCAAAGTGGCTGCTCTGCAACCAATGCAATGTGTCAGTTTGACCTCTATTGCCACCATATGCAGATCTTCCAAAGCCAAACTAGTCTTAAATTTGTACACAGTTTCATCAGCAGCAATTGATCAATAAAGCTAAAAGGCTAAGACTCAGTTGTTTGAAATAACAAGCCTCTGCCTGTTGTTCAGGACAGAACAAAAGCTGTCAATCAATGTTTTTCAACTTCAAGAGCAGAGTGAACCTGCGAGAGTGTGTATGCCCTCCATGCACGTGGTGGCTGCTTTGTGCACTTGCTGCTTAGTTTATTACACGCAGGTGCCATTCTTTGCCTCTCCCTATGTTTACTTTCTTGTTCGCAGCGAGAAACTAAACTTCAGCAACTCTCGGTTGTTGAATTTGTGTGCAAGGAGTTATATTGTGCAAGTGGCAGTTAATTTCTGCGCGTGTGAAATTATATAATTGAGCATGTCATCGTACTTGTGACATAGGACATAAATCTGACGCCATATAAAATGCTCCAGTTTTCATTTTCAGTTGTGTTTTCAGATGATTCCTTTGCTTTACACTTCTCTGATGAATCAGTTTAAGGGTTGATTTGCCACCTTTAAAAGGCGCTACATGTAGCATTTTGGAAAGATCAACATATCGCTGTCACTGTCATAAAGTGATGTAATTACAAACAAAGGAGATCTCTGTGTCACACCAGGGGTGTTGTTAGTGGAAGTGTTTCTTAAAAGTGAGAACAATTCTCTCATAAACGCCAGTGTTTCCTGTCGCAGTGAAGTTCAGAAAGTTTTCTCTTTTACTGAATGGATAAACACACTGGAGGTGAACTCCTTACCCCACATATCATTTAAAAAACTCTGAAAGCATGAGCTCCATTTGCCCAGGAAGAACACTCCTCAAAATGAGTGCTGCAAAGTATTCCACTTTTGCCTCCAGATCCGGCCTGGTGTTGCACAATATTTGTCTAAGGTAAACATATTTAAGTCTCACAATATTAAAAGCATTTAATATCATTTAATCTCTTGAACATTGTTCCAGGAAAACAGGAGATAAACAAGGAGGAAGAAAGAAAGTTACAAAGAGAAGAAGAGGGGAACAAAATTGAAAAGAAAAGGGGGAGGGAGAGAGAGATTAACTGATTTTATTTATATGCTTTGATAATTGATTTCTTGTGCTATTTTCTTAAACAAACTAGAAAGCTTTTAGTTAATATATATATCAACATTAGAATAAATCAGGCATGCCCATATGCTGGCAACTGAGTTAAGATGACTGACTCTCATATTAGACCGTTCACTGCAGCATGTAAACATCTTAAATCTTTTACCATCTGTGCAAAGATAGATTCAGTAGAGTGAAGGAATACGGAATGTTTGGGTTTGCTGGTTGCCTCACCCATAAAGTTCTGGAAATATAAATGCTACTCTGTTGTTGTTCTCAACATGCTGTATGCTGTTAGCACGCAGCTAAAGTGTTAGCATGGAGCACCAAAGGGAACATTCTCTGTTCTCTATGACCTATGATTTTTAACCTGGTGAGTTGACCATTGAGGCAATTTACCAAAACTGAATATCTGTTACTTTAAAGTTAATTTTAAGGTTGGCGTATCTTTACATTTTTTTTTTTTTTTTTTGACCGGATTCTCCATCTCAAAGTTTTTCACCTTAACCTTATTTGCAATTAAACTCCAGTATGGTCATGGCATGTGAAATGACAAAAAGAAATTTCTAGCATTTCATTTTTCTTGTAGGTTTAGACCACAACTACACATACAAACACAACGCTACCATCATGACATCGTCCACACTCACATACCCAAAAGGGGGGGGGGGCACAAAGCGTATGCTCACTACAGAGCAGTGAGTGCAGCAGAAGGAACCAAACATCAGAGGGCCTGTTAACGTGGCGAGGAGCATTTTGTCTCCTCAAACGACTTGAAGAATACCAGACAAAATGACTCTGCTCAAAAGCAGCTGGAGAAAAGAGACGCTAGGCGCAGCCATCACTTTAGAGGGAATTTTATATCAGACAAACCTAATCTAATGCTCTGCTCTTGTTTCAAAACTTCAAACTAGATGACAACTCAGTCTGATGAGGCTGGATCTGAGTGAGAGCATGGGAACGAGAAAAATAAAATAAAAAAGAGTATCACAGAAGCTTTCTTTAGGGTGACTGCTTCCATTTTTAATAGATAGACAGATAGATAGACAGATAGATACTATACTATTTTCCCCGAGGAGAAAATATAGTAAGAGGAAGGGAGACAGGACGAGAAAAAAAAATGGACAGGGCAAAATTGTGTCTAATTAAGTAAAACAGCTGCAACACTATAATAAGCTGGTTTGCTCAAATCAAGTCATGGTGGTTTTGTTCCAAAAACACCAATTTTACCAGACAATAAAGAAACATATTCCAGGGATTTATATAGACGTAGACAGAGAGAGAGAAAGAGAGCGAGACATAAGAGTGCAAGCCGTAATGCCAATTTACTATTTGGCAGCATAAAAACAAACACAACAGTTTTCTTCACAGAAGACTAGCTGGGGACAGAGGCATGAAGGCAGACAGAAAACAAGAAGGAGAAAACAGCGAATGGCTGCAGTGTTATAAGCTCCACTCCTCAAATGACTGTCGGACACAGAGAGGCAATTACAGGGTAACCCGCAAACTGTCCCGATGCACAGAGGCAGAGAAAACAAGGTTTGACTGGCAGGGCAGGAGGAGCATCGTAAGTGGACAGACAAACGGATAGGTGTGTCGGGGTGATAAAAATCAACGTGTAAACACCCTGTCACTGCACTTCACATTTATTCAGGGGAGGAAGAGGTGATAATGCTCAGTATTCTCAACAGGTTTACAGTTTACTTTGGCAGTAAGGGGGAGGTGTAAAGTGTGGAAAATGCTTCTTATTCCCCATATTCAGTTTGTGACATTTTTATTGACAATGTAATTATTAAAGTCAGTGTGTTTGTTTTGACGTTTTTTGAAAAGATCAGTTCGCTCAAATCACAAAACCATTTCAGATGGTTTGAATTTATGTGCTCAAGTTTTGAGGTAACCGATGCCAACCTAATACAATGGAGGTCAAGTGAATTTTAGTGCTGGTTTTCAAACCACCGAATAATTGCGACCGTCTTCCCCCGAAAATCTGACCGTATAGATTGTCTGTGCGAGCAGCTCATTACGACACATATTTACATTTATTGTTAGGCAACAAGCTCTAGTGGACATAGTAATTATGATGGGAGCAAAGATGGAAGTCAGGTGAGGTGGTATAAAGAGCGACAAAGTCCGTGTAGGGAGGAGATCAGGGTGGATAGATGGGTCAAACAACACAGGACTTTCACCCAGGAGACCGCTGCTCGTGTCCCGTGTGAAACCAAAAGTCAACGCTGACTTATTTTAACTTACGTATGTAAGTTAAGTCACGTTAGTAAGTCACGTGATGTTACTTAACTTACGTGACTAACATAATTATTTTAATCCAAATCATGATCTTTTCCTAAACCTAACCAAGTAGTTTTGGTGCCTAAACCTAACCAAACTGCGACTGTTTCACAACGTTAACCACGTGTTTATTGTTGTTACCATGACGACAAAGGTCCGGTAAGCCTATACATGTCGTTTTGGGAGTCATTGGCAAACAAGCTATTATGTTGTTTAGGTTGGAGGACTTGTTGGAATAATTCATTTTAATAATTTTAATTAATTTGAAAAATTCAACAGCATTTTTTTAGAGAGATTCGTAGAAACAGTATAAATATAGTCAGAATACTTCGCTGACAATGTTAATCTTTTTCACTAGAATTAGAGAATCAGAATCAGTTGCTACTAACCAGAAACACAACATTACACATTTGAGATTATAAATAGGAAAAAGACCTGGCAACCTGAGTAGCTATAGGTAAAAAGTGCAATAATTCCAAAGTGCAGCAACAATCGCCATGGCAACGGCCGCTTGCCATATTCTCCGGCACTCCACTTGACCAATGATGATAATCCATGCACCTATAAAAAGACATTGTGCTGCTTTTTGCCTCTCACAGCCCCAGCTACACTCTGCGATGGCCTTCGGGTTTTCATTTGCACCTTTCTTCTTTCTTCTCTCTCTCTTTTTCTGTCTCTCTCTTTCAGCCAAAGTGTGTGTGTGTGTGTGTGCACTTGTGTGTGTGTTCAAGGTCTTCTCTGTTATTACTGCAGAGGAGGACCAGGACAGAAGAAAGACAGTTGCCAAGTTCAAGGATGCATCACAACTCTGTCTCCGTGTGTTCATGTCTTTTTCTCTCTCCCTATGTATGTGTGTGTGTGTGTGTGTGTGTGTGTGCATGCATCTTTCCCTCTCCTTCCTCTTTCAAACATCGCATCTCTTGACTTTTTCTCTTCTCTGGAGACTTGGTCCCCCTCTTCACCCTCTTATCTTTCTCTTATCTCTTATTTTGTAGGGGGAGCATTATTGGTTGAGCAGAGGCAATAATTCAACTTGCCCTGCCTTGAAACACACACACACACACACACACACGCACACAAACACACACAAGGTCACACCTTGGGATCAGGGGTTATGCAATATTGATATTGTTAATAAATATGATGATTACATGATGATACAGCCTTCAGTCCAATATAACAGCCTGAAGCAAGGTTCAAATAACATTCTGTGTGTGTGTGTGTGTGTGTGTGTGTGTGTAGGTGTGTGTAGGTGTGTGCGCACGCGTGTGTTTAAATTATAATGCTGCAGCCCTGGTCCATTTAAATGTCCAGTGGCTTTTGAAGTCATCGCAAAGAAAATAATATCAGTGTGTCTGCTCATGTATGCATGTGCAACCTTTTCTTGACTACATCATATTTTCTGTTTTTATTTTAAGAAACTGGTCTTAATTTTGATTTTGTTTAATAAACAGGTGAAAATCAGATAAAAAAAAAAAACTCAAAAGGAAAAAAAATATGGTGAAAATTGGATTTTAGTTTTTAGCATATATTTTTTAGTTACTATGGTATATAATCAGCAGTTCATTTGCATTGTCTCCCCATGTTTCTCTTCACTTTTGGTCTTTGGAAGCATTTTCTGAGCTGCAAGAGGACCTTGTTTACTGCCGTGATCATTATCTCATTCAGGAAACACAACTTTCCAGTGTGTGGGGACATAAAGTCTGCCAGAAATTCTCTTTAAGCCTACCTGCTAAAAAAAAGTATGGGTAAATACAAAAACGATGAACCTTACAGAAATGAGTGCTTGCGTACACAACAACCTGTGTGTGCAGCAACGGGTACAGTTTGTGTAGGGTATGAAAGTTTGCGAGCATGTGTCCTTGCCAGACTTGTCACCATGGTGATGGCCATTGGTATTCATTTACTTGTAAGTGTGTATAGAGGTTTTGAGGAGTTTATTTGTGTATGCCATACAGCTCGAGGGCCTACAGATGGTATGAGACACAGGAACTAGAGAAGATCAGCAATCACTGGGCTGGACAGTGACACAGACAGGGACACACACGTGTGTGTTGAGACTGAGAACAGAGATTTTACTCTTCAAGTTAAGGGTGATGCCAACTAAGACACACAACTACACACGCATACAACTGATTCTGTCACACATAGAAGTTTTTGGTATTGTCTTTATTCTTTTCTCAGAACTCTATGACTTCAGCTCCCTGCAGGATCAGGGCCACACTTAAAAAAAAAGCCATTTTCTTTTTTGTCTTCTGGCTAAGATATGTCAGCAAGAACCTGCACAGTGAAAGAAACACTTGAAGAAGCAAAATTGAACAAACAAAATAGTTTGACGTCTATTTACATGAGATACAAAAGTGATGTCAAAGTTATGTAATCTCGTTTTTTCTCGTTTCCCGGCTGTAATGTTTTAGCTTGACACTCTGATGTCCTGATCAAATTGTAGAGGATGATTGCCAGCAATCATATCTCTGCCTGCTGTCCCTCTCTGTCTCTTACTCTCATCACGTGCACACACACGCACACACACTTTCACACACGCTGTTCTGTCTCAGTGGGTTCATCTTCACTCATCTCTTGTTTCTCTCTCTCTCTCTAACCTCCTCTCTTTCACCCAGACCAGTGCAACCCTGTCTTTCTGTCTGTGTTTCTATCCCTCTCACTCACTCACATTCACACAAGCACACACATGCACATGCACACACACACACACACACACACAATGGGGTTCATTTCACAGCACATTGCCGCCATTATTTGCCATTTCTACCGATGGCCATAATCATGGAGACTGAGATGAGTATATGCTGAAATCATTCGCTCTCCAGTCAGATCAGCCTGCCCTCAGTGTGTGTGTTTGTGTGTGTGTGTGTACAATATACTGTATGTATCCCTGTGTGTGTTTGGGTGTGTATTGTGGAAAGAATGCGTATGCTAGGGTGCACTTCACATTTGCATTTATGTCACTTTTTTTTCTGTGTATTTTTTGCATGCATAGGTACTTTGCATTTATCTGTGTGTGTGTGTGTGTGTGTGTGTGTGTGTGTGTGTGTGTGTAAGAGAGAGGTACTGTCTGCAAGCATCTCCTCTTCTTGTTGGCTGATATTAAAGCATCTAACGGTATGATTGGCTAAAGGATAATTGTCTAATAATAATAATAATAATAAAAATTGTCTTCTCCACAGAGCAAAAATCAACTGGAACAGCCTGTACTAATGGTCACACCAAGTATTGTGCTGAAAGCTTTATTTGTGTGTGTGTGTGTGAATGTGTGTTTTTAGGTGTATACTCTACGTATATATATAATTTGTTTGACATCTAAAAATGCTTTTAATAGTAATTTATTACTGTAACTAAAAATGTTTTTTTCTGCAGGTCTGATGTTTCATTTCTCTTTGTTGAACAGACTTGCCTTGTAAATAAAGTTTTGGGACGCTGCTTTCTACCACTTTAATCCAATTATTTTCATGTCATGATGAAGTTGTAACACAAATTATTTTTGTACATTTGCCTGAAGAAGGTCTAGCACCGAAAAATTGTGCGGGAGCTTGTTTGCAACTTGTGATCTACTCATCCCTGTCTTACGCACCTGCTTCATGAAATAGATGTGCAAAGTGTTTTTCTGATAACACAAATTATAAAAGGTTATTTTTCTTTGCCCAAGTCAAGATGTTATACACAAACATTTTTCGCCCAAACTTTCAGAGATAATTGCTTTTCTTCCACTCGGTCTACATACATCAGTGTGGTTTTCACTGAAAGATCAGAATCTGCACTTTCACACATTTCTCACTCATGTGCTTGTTCCTATTAGCTGTGTGATCTATCGACCGTTATCTGCCTCCATCGCTGACCAGAAGGATCAGCAACAGATTCAACATAGCAGCTCCTTCAACATAGGAGCACAAGATAAAGTGATTCTTAAGAAAGAGAAATAAGTAAGGAAAGAAACACTATAGTAAACAAATGAGCAGACAGACAGATAGAGAAGATGATATATGAGAAGGATGGGGAAAGAAATAGAAAACCCACAGAGAAAGAGAGACAGGCAGAGACCAAAAGAGAGGGGAAAAAATGGAGAGAGAAGAAGGAGATCCAGGGGAGAATAGGAACAGAGATGTACAATAGGATATCAGAAAAGGCCCCTTTTTATAAAACTATGTTTAGGTGGAATAGAGGGGTTGAATCTTCCCTCTGGCTTCCTTGCAGTGTTATTGCAGGACTAAATAGAGATACAATTTTTTTTCCCAAGGGAGACAATTTTCTCTCCGATGCTCTTTGCTCGATGTGAAGGTTGCTGTAATTTAGCTCCTCGCCTGGGGAGGAACACGGTGCCACAGCTAGGTCATCAGAAAGCATCGGTTCACTACAATGCCAAGGAGATTATTCCTCGTTTCGAGGAGTTAAAAAGCCGGCCAGGAGAGGTGGAAGAGAAGTCGGCGGAACGGAGAAAGAAGTGAAAAAAGATGACAAAAGTGGGGGAAAGGAGGAGAGGAGTGGAGAGGAGATGAGAGTGCGAAAGGAGACAAAGACAGAAGAGGTTAGAAGGAGACAAGAGTAGATAAAAGATGAGGTGAGTAGAAAGAAGGTGTAGAGAAAAAGTACAGGGGTGCAGAGGACAGAGGAGACCACAGGGACCGAGGAAAGCAGAGAGCAAGAGCGGAGAAGAGGAAAGCAGAGAGCAAGAGCGGAGAAGAGACAAGCGGGTGTGAGATAATAAAAAAAATGTGAAGATAAGAAGTGAAAACGAGAGGAGAGATAAGAGGAGCTAAAAGGAGAGAGGAGACAAGGATAAGAAGGGGGGAAGAGAGTAGACAAGGAACGGTGAGAGGAGGAAACATACAGCAGGTAAAACATTCAATCCCCCAATTTTCACAAAAAAATGACAATGGTCAAAAATGATCCAGCAGAGGCTGACTAATATGGGTAAAGCTCTGAAATCACTGGATCCTACAGTTCCCATAATGCAACTCAGTAGCATCTTTTTTTAGACCCTCCCTGCCTGGTTGACGCCAATGTCTTTCAAACTCCATGTCTTCACTGTTTATTAAAGCTACAGTTACTGATTGTGAGTAATATTGCCTTTTCTATGCTGTACTGCTGTGATATAATACATCTCTTGCTGCTTTCACGATGCAGAAATCTAATAGGACCAACCAACAACACATTTCACTTTAGAAAGGAAATTTTGATTTCATTGAGTAGGAGACATGTTTCCTTACTTTTAAAGGATATGTTTGGATTTTTTCAAGTCTGTCTTAATGCAGTACTTGCATGCCATATGTATGTTGAAAGTTTTATTGGTTTCTGTACGAAAGCTCCAGAAAAAGCAAGCAATTGAACCTTGACTTTACAATAATTTATCACAGATATGTGCTCCCAAGGTCAAGAATTAATCTCCATTGTTCAAATGAGAAGAAGAAAGAAAAAAGTGAAACTTCATTTTTGGAAAACTTTCCCCAGCGGAAGATGGAGCAGCAGGGCAGCAGAACTACAACAAGAATGTAGTAAAATAGTGGGAGTAATACTACAGGTGAGTATGTGTGTGTATTCAAGTGGTGTGTTGTACAGTAAAGATGCAACTGTAGAGGGATGGAGAGTGTCCAGCAGGGAACAGGAGCAGAGCAGCGGACATCATTATAATTCTAGGAAGAAGGCTGACTTATCACCTCCTAGTCCCCTGCCGTGTGCTCAGTTCCCCATACTAATACACACACACACGCACACACACACACACACACCCTCAGCATCATCACGCTGGGTGGAAACATGACCCCTGGTCCTGCTGTGTGAATCACAACACGCATGCGGTACACAAATATGCTAATATATGCATAATCCTTCACATATGCATACATGTCACTACACAGATGATTAGTCAATTCTACAAAGGTGAACACACACACACACAGAGAGTCTGGCATTTGACCTGTGCTGCTGCAATGATGTTTTTGTAGGAGGGCAGCAATCTCCTGGTGTTGTTTTCATTGGCCTGTTGCTTGGTGGTAGGTCACACACACACACACACACAAAAGGTGTGCACAAGCACATACGTCCAATGCTGTTGTTTTTTTCCTCACATACAGTCCTTCTGTTTTACACACATACATGTTCTCATCCTGCCTCATGCACCCACACACATTCAGTCTCTCCATGTCTAGATTCTCTCTCACGCACACGCACACGCACACACACACACACACACACACAGGGAGTGACACCATGGTGAGCCTCTGCTCTCCTTGCTGAAGCCCCCTGTAGCTCCTGGTAATAGAAAAATAAGACAGAAGGAGAACAGACCACTGAGCCCCCCTGTAGGATCAGCAGGCTGTGTACCTGCTTAGGTATTCCTAAAGGTTGGGAGGTTGAATCCTGCTGGCAGAAAACTGGTATGCTGACTTTCTCTCCTAATGCTCCATTTCTTATTTCACTCCGGATTGTCTGCAGTATTTAAATGTTCTTATCTTGTCTTATTTTTTATAGCACAGATGGAGAGGTCAAACATGACAAGGCCAGGTTTACAGTGCAGTCAGAAAGTATTTGGAGGATAGTAGGACAGTGACACATTTTTTGTTGTGTTGCCTTAGTACTGCCTCATGTTGGATTTATAATGAAAGAATGAGGCCAAGGTTTTGATGCTCATCATTAATGTGAAAGTGTTTAAATCCACATCAAATTACCCAAGTAGAAATTGTAGCTGTTTTTATATATAGTCCCCTAATTTTAAGAGACAGAAATGTTACGGTGGGAAGTGCAGGCAGCAGGGAAAGGACCCAAACGCAGACGGAGCAGGCAGACTGGTGTAGTTCAATGATTTATTTTAGAAAATGAGCTTACAGGCAGGTTGTGGAAGGTGGGTAGGCAGGCAGGTAGACAGGCAACAGGTAACAGGCAGGCAGGTCCAGGTTCAGGTGACAGAAGCTCAGAGGAATAAACATAAGGCAAGACAGCAACAGGGACATAGACTTGAGTCTAGATTTTCACAAATATCATTAACTTCTTTTACCTCCATGGCAAAACTGCAAAAGTGTGTGTGTGGGCAGCGGAGTCAGGAAAAGTCAGGAAAATCAAAGATGATGAAGAAGAAGAGCAACAACAACAAGAACAGGACTTGGAAGACACCAGAGACTGTAATGGGTCAGACATGGCTGAGACATTTTCTGAAGTTTGAAACATTCCTTGATTAATAACATGGGATTCAATTTGCAGAGGTGGATCACTCTTCTAGTTTCCGCCCCATCCTATGCAGTAAATATACTGCGCAGTGCAATGGCAGCCGTCACGTTTGTTCACCTTTGGATTACACTTTTAGCCTCTTAAATAGGGTTGCCAGTCAATAACCTGGAACTGCTCAACTGAAGAGGTTGTTGTTGAGCAGATGTGGGGCCCTGATTGCGTTTTAATGTAGGACAAAAATACCACGATGGAGGTGGTGCGTCTGTCTTATCTATATGGTAACTAGCTGTGTTGCAAAAACATTGCTATTCTGCTCACTTTGTAACCGCTGATTACATGGATCTATCAGCTAGAGAGGCGTTTCCAATTGTTTTTCCATCCGACTGCAATCAACAGACGCTCAGGCAAGTGTGCACCCATACACACACACACACACACACACACGCACATTCACACACACACCCAAAACAAATGCAAACACACAGGCACCCGTTGGCTTTTTAGCTGAAACAACACTCACAGAAAGATACAAAAAGACATGCATGTACACATCACCACACGTCTTAATAAAAATACTGTATATTTGGAGACAGCAGCGTTGTTGAGATTTGTGTTTTCCTTTAGAATAGCATTTTTAGAAGGCGATCAGACTGACAGTCAAAAAACACAGCACAGCCTCCTCATTCATTTCAACAACAAAACTACATTGCAGGGCAGTCCAGCAAAAAAGCTAATCCTGGCTAAACGTTTGCCACAGTGCAACACAGCATCATCATACGTTGGCCAATCAAGTACATGCAAATGCGCATACCAGGTAGCATGTAACTTAGCATTGTGATAATTCTATTGTTTACCTCACAGTTGTCAAATATTGATCAATCCTGTTGTACCATGTCTTGGTGTCTCATAAGCCCTCAAACTTTACTTCCTGTAACATGTTTAATTTTCTCACCAGTACCTGTAAAAACATCCCCACAATTCCTGATAATGGACACCTCGAAGGGCATTATCCATATTATACTATGGTCACTTGCATGATGGTCACTCACACCTGAAAGTCTGCACTTTAACCTGATAGTCGCCGTTCCCAAAACAAATCTACCTGAATAGCTACTTCATGCAATGAATGCTATAAAATGCATAGATAAAACTGAACCTCATATGTGAGGGAGTTAGGAGGGGATATGTCAGTCAAAGGCATATAGATTAACTAGAAAAAGACAGCACTGTATTTACTGCTCTGAACACCCTCCCACTGTACAGCATGTTTCAAAATGAAGTACAAACATCAACCTATGAATACCATTAGCACTGACTGGTCCACTGCCAAGCACTTGTGTTTTGACGTGCTGCCCCTCATTTTCATGGGCAGTCTAAAGTAAAACTTTCTCGGGAAGTTGTTTAAAGGCGGCAGTTGTTGATTGTTTGAATTCATATGAGGGCGATTATATTTCCAGTTGTTATGACAGGCCTTTTCTAACCACTCGTGATGATGTTTCTGGGTATAAGCTGTTATTTTCACTGTCAGTTGTTAAAGTTTGTTGCTTCACAAATGTAATCCAAGACAAAATATAGCCTTTAAAAAGTGGTCATTTTGTCAGCCAAAGACCACAGATTTGTTTCTCATCCATTATCCTGTAAGTAGAATAATTTGTTTCAGCTATAGGAATATTGAAACACAAAATGTAGTTTCTTAGCTAATTAGTCTGACTGCTACTCAACAGCTTACAAAACAAAGAGACTTAATGTTTTCCTGACAGTTTCGATGTAAGAGCAAAACTGCAGTCAGCGTGAGTTCAATAAGCTTGCTTGCAGCAAACACTTAACACGTTCATGTGTGATGTGTCTAAAATAACCTTGTCTCTCGGGGCAGTTTGGCGATTATTGACTCTGTATTTACTGTGACTGTGACTAAAAGTGCTGCCATATCAGCGGCACAAATAGCATTTGATTGCTGATTTTTCTTATGTAGAAACAGTAGTTCTCTCCGTCACGGCTTAAAATCGCCACATCAGACATGAAATCCATAGTCATCTGTCAGTGTGATGGTTATGAAAATGAAGAGCAATTTGGTGGATGTGACTTTGAAAAGCAGATAAAAGTGTAAATAAGTACAGACACTGAAATGGACCCCAGAAGATTCCTCTTGTGATTCAGGAAGTTAAGTTCCAAATCTCTTCTCTTAAAGCAGACATATTGTTACTATAGCTACTTGTAGTTTCATGTACTTGGCAGACTAATTTAAACAGTATAAAACTGCCAACCTGAACTATGTTTGAGGTCTCCTGTTATACAAATGGACACCTGCCAGACACTCAGAAACAAGTTCTTTCTAAGGTCATGGTATAACAATATATAATAATCAAAAGAATTCTAATTGGACTTGATAAATGCAACAAAGGCCTTGAACCAACATTTCTTTCCACATTGCTGTCACATGAACCATTAAATCCTTTCGGAGTTGAGTACAGTTTATGAAAGAGACAGAAAACATAAACCTTTATCAGTGGAAGGTCAACAGGTTTTTATCTGTATAGAGGGAGAACTCATGCTGCAGACACACACACACACACACACACACACACACACACACACACACACACACACACACACACCTTGTCCAGTGCTTGTAATGCATTCGGTGATGAGGGTCAGTGGCCTTTTAGATCTTCACTGAAGTGAAAAGAATGAAAACAGCAAGAAGAGCAGGAGAAAAGGGAGAGAGAAAGAAATGGGAAAAAGAAATAAAATGAATTTTAGAGTGGGAAAGAGAGAGAAGATTAGGAAGTTGAAAGATCGTTTGCCCCTTGCTCTGAATCTTCATTATTTATCTCTCTGTCCCATCCTAATCCTGTCTCTACACTCCCTCCTGAAGTCTCATCTTAAGGTTATTATTACCAAAACTACTGAAATAAAATAAAATAAAAATAAAATTGTAATGAACTAGAATTATCCTTGACAGATCTTCTTCAGTCCATTCCACCAATCAATGACATGCTACTTTTAACTTCCCCTATTTAAATTTAGATTTAAAACAGTTAAGCAGTATGATATGCTTTATATGCATCCAAAAAAAACAAACATCTGAACAAACAACCATGAGGCCATGGTTGACATGGTCAGTATTTTCAAAATAAAATGTAAAGAGGACCCTCAAAGATTTTTTATTTCTTTTACCATCTGTTGTTGCCAGATTTCCAGTGAAACCCAACTTAATGTTGCAAATGGATAACTTTCTGTTGCATTATGGAAACTAAATCTGCTCAAAAGCATACATGTAGTATTTTACATATTTTTCTATGAAAGACTTATTTCATAGAGCTTTAAGGAGCTCCAGTTTCATGCTTTTGTAGTCCACCGATAGAATACAGACGTTGTATTGTGTTTCTTTTGTCATCTGCATGTTTGAGTGTTGTAGACAGTCTGTGTGCTGATATTCACTCTTATTCATCAGGATAAGCAACTTTCTGACATACGATGGCTGTAAAGTCTGTTAAAAAAAAAGAAATCGCAGACCAAGCGATCTACATCAAGGACATTACTGAGGGCCTGTTTCAAATTTGCAATATATACAGTAAGCTGTGATTTGCAACATGAGATCTTTACCTCTCCTGTTAATTTTGACATATTTAACTAATCAAAAAAAAACATAGTTGCAATTTCATGCACGCGGGTTGCTTAAGGACATGTTTGTTCAGCTTGCTTTTTACACAGAATGACATCACAAATATCACTCTGATTGTTCTTCCATCTTTGTTGTTGTTTTTCACATCATTTCAAATACCTCTCACCAAAAACACATAAAAAAAGTTATTGATTTCATTTTTAATAAAGTGTGTTCATGTTTACTGTGTATATATAACCTTGAACTTCAATTATAAGTAGCAATTTAAAAAATCCAAATTTCGTATGTTGAAACCTGCAAATTTGCTCAGCAGCTGTAGATCTCTCTCTGTGTCTCCCCACCTGTCCACTGTCTGCTGATGACAGCGGGCAGATCAAACGGTCGTCGTTGTGACGGACTTTGCTTTGAAAATCTGCAGCTGAAAGAATTTTAAAAGACCACGGAAGAGAGATCAGGCACGAGCCACATACCTGCCTGGATATGTGTGTGTGTGTGTGTGTGTGTGTGTGTGTGTGTGTGTGAAGGTGTGTGAAGGGCTCCTTTGAAAATAGATGAGAAATGCTGACATCAGCAGTCATCCGGCTTTCTACACTCGTCTTCGCACACACTTAAATATGCAACGCAGATACACACACTCAGACAGCCTGCTACTCACACACAATCTCTCTCTCTCTCCATCTCATGGATGCTCAGAAGAGCCAAACCATATTAATTCACAACCATCGTTCTGTCTAAATTGTAACCCTGTCTATCAGTCACACTCTTTCCTATCATTTGTTCTCTCTCACAAACACACCGCAGACATTGGCGAGAACCATACTAATCATATCAATTCTAAATTTTCACTCTGACTTTCTCTGTCTCACACACACACACACACACAAACACACAAACACACATACACACACACACAAACACACACACACAAACACACACACACATCAGAATCTGACAAGAGCCATGCTAATCATATTAATTCAGTCAATAGCCCAAATCAATGGTCTTTTCCCTCTGGACTGTTGAATGTATTCAGAGCAGGTACAGACATGAGTGGGAATCTGTTATCATTTTCTTTGTCTTTTTCCAGTGCAAACCTTAGTCAGTCACAGTACTCATTATGGAGCTATAAGCAAGTGTGTGCTACTACCCCTGTGTACTTTTACTATTTAATGAAAGAAACAGATGTACAACATCTTTAAGATGGTGGTAATGTGGGTGGAACTTGGTGGAAGGTACCAACCCTCTTGGCAGATGAGTTTCTTTTTTTGTTTTGTTTTTTACATCCAGTGCCAACATTTTTAAAATGTATGCTTTCTAGAATATCTACGCAAGGCAACCTGACCTCCACACCCTTACTTTCTGTTTCGCTACACAAATGACAGACTACTTCCTGCACTCGCACTGAGTGTTGGCATTGGAGGTAAATCGTGAGGTGCAGAATTGTCAAATATAGATGTGATTCCTAGGGATACTGTGCTGAAGATACAGATAAAGAGCTATTTATGCACTATAAAACATTATACATAGTTAGATGGATGCTGCTCACACTATGCTGCTTGGGATCCAACGTCATGGCATGCTGAGTTCTGGGTATTTGAAGGGCTAATCCACTAGTGCTGTAGGCTACTGGACTCATATTTATAAAGCAACTTAGATGGGGACACATGCTAATAATTGGGCTTAAAAGTTGCTAATGACGATTTCTACTTGCACTCTGAGCTGAAAGTTCTCATTTGATAGTGAATGACGTTTTTGTTTTATGACACTTAGAACTGTAAAATTAAATGAATGACGTTACAGTGATTCTAGTGTATACTGGTAATACAAATACAATCTAATACATCTTTGTTGCAAAGCACCTGAAACCATGCTCAGATGTGTATCTTCCAATAGTAACACCACCAATATTTTCGGAACTGCAGTTGTTGATCAGCCAAAACTGCACCATGCATAAACAGGCATGAAAAGTAACAGAAGCAGCTGTTTAGACTTGCAGGTGCAGTCATGTTCATGTCTCTATGTGCCATCTACAGGTAAGGGAAGTAATAGCTGCTGCAATCCTACAACTCAGTAATGTTACAGTTGCAGTTTTTGTAATTACATAAATGTAATAGCAAGTGCAATAAAGTGGACTGGGACTGACAACTGTGTTTGTCATGCAGCATGAAGGGCAAAACACATCAACTACATCATGTAGTGTCATGACATACCACACTGTAATAAATGATTCTGTGGTCATGTAGATTTTAAATAACGTATTAGGTCAAATATATTCAATATAATTGTGTCCTTGATTTTGTGACAACTATTTAAGTAAATATCAAATAAAGATATTTGGAATAAAATCCATTTATTCTAGTTAAATAAAACATAAGTATTCTGTTTACGTAATTCCAAATAAAGAGAATATTGAGTGAATCCATCTTAATGTAATCAGGCAGTTTTTAATTGAAAAGCACTTCCTTCCTATCTAAGCGCACTTTTTTGGATGCAGCAGGCTATCATCTAGCCACAAGGCCACATTGCTCCTCTCGCAAATACTTACGTTACTTATGTATACTTGTGTGCATCATGACACACACCAGACACAATGTACAGATACATGATGTAGTCAGTCAACTTATAGTAGCTGAGATGTGCCAATCCGGAGGGGGGGGGGGTGAATTAGCACAGTGTGGTATGCTCATGTGGCACTGCATAAAAAACCCAGAAAGATTTACATTTCAACATCACCAGTGTATGGGCTGACATAGAACAATAGAACATATTTAACACAATATCACAGATATTTTCATTTTGGGAAAGAAAGTCAAATCCAAGTCAAATAATATTAGCTACAGTGACAGCATGTGTTGTTGTCTTTTTTGAAATTCAAACCAAAGTGGTGTCACACAAAATGCCACGCAGAAAAATCCAAAGCATTCTTCTTACTGCATAACTTAATTAAAAATATTTTATTCTTGACATTTTGACCGCTGCAGTGGTATTTATTAACCTGGCAGTTGCAGAGTTAACATCAACACCAACAGGCATTTTGTCTCAGGTCTAGTCCACACTTTCTCCACTGGCTGAACTGGTAGCGACTGGGGGATTTGATTTGGATGAAAGAGCCGGAGGACAGATAACCTCTGCAACATCTGGTGAGGAGAAGATAACGGTTTCTCTCCATCTGACACTCTGACTTCACTCTATCCTAGTTTGTCTTTCTTATTCTACCTCCCTATATCTTTCTTTCAATCTTTTTTCTTTTACACACTCTTCTCCTTCCTCATGCTCTCCATCTATAACTGAACTTATCTTACTCTCTCTCCAGCTCTTTCTTCCTTGTAGCCCTCATTCCTCTCTGATTCTGTCTTACAGTACGAGCTTCCTTTTCCTGCCTGGGCTTTTTTTTTTTCTCCGCTGCTTTGCTGAGATGTAATCAATTTCTCAGTTGCTGTGACTTCCATTGCGACGCCAGGCCAGCTAATTTAAATGTGAAGCATTTAAAATGTCAATTACAAGCTAATTAAATTAATGGCACAATGTGATTTAGCCATTTCACTCCTCTCGCCCTGAGCAATGGATAAATTGTCTCGGCTCAGGAGAGGAAAAAGGCTAAGTGTTTAATACAGATGCCTCTTGACTCGCATAAACACACGCACACACACAAACAGACCCCACACGACCTATGGGGAAATTGGTTTTAGGACAGGAGAGGAGGAAGAGGAGAGGAACAGTGGAGAGTAAATGTCAAACAGAAGGGACAAGAAAGAAGAGGAGGCTAAAATAATGAGAAAGGGGGGAGGAAGGGGTATAAAGAGATTTGTGGAAGGAAAGAAGAAAGAAGGATAAGGAAGGTACAGGGGAAAATGAGAGGTGAGAAGAGGAGAGGATTCAAAGATTAGGGGGAAGAGAGCTGGAAGCAAACTGTTAGAAATAGGAGAAGAGAGGAGCAAGAAAATGACAGGAGAGAAAAGGAGTAGGTGTAGGTAAAATAAGAAGAAAAGGTGGAGATAAAGAGAAAAGAGGGGAAAGAAAAGTGAAAATGAAACTGTGCTGAAGGCATAAAAAAGGAGAGGAGGAACTAGGAAAAGATGTGAAAAGGTACTGAGTAGAGGAGAGGAGGGGGAAGTAATGAAATAGGAAAAAGAGAGGGAGAGAAGGAGGTTGAAGGTGAGGACAGAGGAAACAAGTATGTAAAGAAGGAAAGACGATTGGATTTGAGAAACGATAAGGTGGAAGAAGTTAGACATGAGGGGTAAGCAGAGAAGAGGAAGAGAAAGGAGGAGAGAATGAGGATGAAGATGAGATTTAGGGTTTGAGAGGATGACAGGATAAGAAAGAGAGGACAGAGCGAAAGTATAGGAAAGAAGAAATAAAGGAGAGAGAAACAAGTGGAGGAGAAGAGGAGGAAGAAGAGGAACTGTGAAGAGAAGAAATGGAGAAAAGGCAAACATGGAAGAGAGGGGAGAGCAGGATGGAGAGAACAGCAGAAGAAAGGAGGAGGAATCAGGCTGAATGAAAGGAAACACAAAGCACGAGCGGGTGAGGAAGGGAACAGAAGAAGGGGGAGACTGGCAGGACGGAGCACAGCGCTCCTTACTCAGCTCCAGTCTTGTGAGCTTGTGGTAAATGGAGTATTGATTCAGAGGAGATGAGATTTTCAGAGTAAACACATAACCAAACTCTGCGCTTTGCTGTGGGCCCAGTGCGCTCGCTGGAGACTTACAGTTAGTGTACAAAACATTACTAACGCCACTTTCATGTGAGGCCACTCCACTTCTGCGCACAATACACGTCTCAATTGTCTTGAGGCTCAAAACTATTTTTAATCGGCTGCTGTACCCTCGGGTAGACCCTCCTATTATGACTGGAGGGAAGTGAAAGGCAAACTTTTGGGGTGGTTGACATAAAAAATGACTTTCACTTTGTTAACCAAACATCCATGTCTATCCATCTTTTGTTACGTCCTTTGCTGGCATAAACAAAATACTATCCTATGTATTTGGTGTGTACACTATATGGCCAAAAGTATGTGGATGCCTGAACATCACACTCCTATGTCAGTCAAGTTCTTCCACACCACACTGGAAATGTTTTCTTTTTTGTCATGTTGTAACAGGAAATGGCTTTCTCTGAACTGTTGCCACACATTTGGAAGCACACCATTGTCTAAAACATCACTGTGTGCTGTAGCATTAAGGTTTTCCTTCATTGAAACTAAGGCTATTGGCCCAAACCATGAAAAACAGACCAGGGCCAAAAGTAAAGTATACATAAGTATGTTGACAAGGGTGTTTAAGTGTCATCTCATTGTCATCTGTCATCACGTGGATCATATTTATTGTCAGTGATATAATACAGATGATTACAACAAAATGATACTGCTAGCAGAGATAGATTAGCCAACAATTGTTCTGTCAGTGTAGGCGTCCCTTTTTCCTCTATTCCAAATAAAGGCCAGCTGTTTTCTCATGAAGCTCTCTCCTGTTGACATCCAGTTGAGCTTGTTACCCAGCAAGTAATTAGCTTGCGTACAGATTTCTATCTATGCAAACTTTCTAGCCAGCTGCTCAATGTTGCCCAGGCCAAGCACGCAGCGAGTTGGTATGGCCTTGGGCAGTGAGCTAATTATGTGCAGTTGCAGAGGAGGGGTGAAAACAGCTTAATTGATGTTTCTACATAAATGTTTTTCCTAGAAATCAATACATGACTGTAGGAATGCTGGCATACAATAACATGATGAGGCTTTACATATTCTGCACTCACTAACACACTCACTTCTATACTTGTGAGTAGCCTAACAACAAACCTAACCTCTCTTAGTTTAACCCTAAAAGAAAATCTTAACCCTTAAACAGCCATGTAAGGAAGTGAGGACCAGACAAAATGTTTTCACTTTCTATAATTCTCCTCTCTTGAAAACTCAAACTGGTCCCCACGGAGACAGAATTACAAGGGCACACCCTGAAAATTATTCAAACCACTTGAACCTTTTCAGGTTGAGTTAAAATACTAAAGCACAATGGATCTTATAAGGACTTTTCTGAAATGGACAAAAAAAAAATAACTAATTGATCTTAACCTTTACAAATAGTTCTAAATTAAGTAAAACACAAAACATTTGCTTCTATTAGTGTTTACATCCTTTGCGTTGACACACCTGAATAATCATTGGTGCAGTCAATTGTTTTTAGAGGTCACATAATTAGTTAAATGGATGTCACCTGTGTGTGATCACAGTATAAAACGTGATTGTATAGAATGTTTCTGTTCCTGCGAGGTCCAAAATTTGGCCGGTTTCCAGACCGAAACTACAAAATGAAGAAAAAGGAACAGTCAGAATTGGTTTTGTTTGGTTTGAGTTTATTTTTTGTATTGTTTGTTTTTGTCAAGTTAAGCTTGGTTGTTGTAGTAGTTCAAGCTATGGTATGACAGTCTGCAATTGTCACTCAATGTCACCATCAACTCACCAGCGAACTAGGTGTCCAAAATATTCAACTCTAACTGAGTGCACACTTAATTCAACAAATGCATTTTGGCATTCCTTTGGATGTTGAGAAGAGCAAATGGAGCAACCTCAGATTGGCTGAATCCACACAATCAGTGGGCCTGTACAAACCCCTTGATAAAACCTATAAAGAGAAGTAAATACTAGAGTGCACATTTTGGGCAATGTTAACATTGATGATGTACATCATACGATAATATTGTACGTTTTAACAGCTCTTGGATAAGAGATTCAAAAAGGTTTCAATTTTAATAGTTTAAAAAGCTTTTAATTGTTCACATACACAACATGTGCTATGACTATAGCCATACACTTTCACACAGCAAACTGAATGCAGCAGACAGAGAAAGTTAGCGATTAGCTGGTGAAGAAAGTCAGCATCTAGCAGCTAAGGAGCCAGATATTTACCTGAGTTGGTTGGAAACCTAAACAGAGGGAAACAGAGACTGAATATTGGATTTAGTCCATGTGAGGATTACATTCATCACATGGACTAAAACATGGCTGCAAACAAATTGTTGCTCTGTGTCTGCTGAATGTGTACACAGGCAACTGCTTGCTACTCTGTCAGCCACGACAACTTCATAAGATCATAATATGGTCCTGTTTACACCTAGCATCAACATGCGTATTAGGTGCTCAAATCACAAGTGGGAAGCTCCAAGTACAGGTCGCATTGAGGAGGCATTGAGATCCGATCGCTCAGACCACATTTGGAGGTGGCTACATTCTTTTATCAGTGTGTACGCAAATGTGGCCTTGGCAGAAGTGCTTGCCCATTCGCATGCCAACGGCATCATATCAAAGTGCAAAACAACAAGAAATAGAGATATATTACGAGTGCGTGAAACATCTTGCGCGATTTGGTCTGCCTGGAACTGGCTAAGGAATAGACCCAGTCTGTATTGTTTTGCATGCCAAGGACTAGGCACAGGAAGGGCATTGCTGCCTCCCACCGGTTAAGAACAACAACACATTTAGTCTTTGCAAATGGAAATGATATACGTGTTTATTTGCATATAGAGAGGGGAAGTGAGATCCGATCACAAGTGGTCACTCAAGACGCATGTGGAGACGCCTTCTAATGCCAGGTGTGAACTGACTTCGAGCTGTCCACTTATGATCGAATCATCCAAGACACATGTTAATGCCAGGTGTGAACAGGGCGTATGTCAGAGCTGTGTGTCTGTTGGCTTGTTTTGGAGTTCATCTGCTCCCTAGTGGCCAAAAATCAATTCGTGCAGCTTTCAATTAACCCTAAAAGTAGTACTTTCTCTGGTTGTGAGTATTCATCAGCACAAAAGACAGCTGAGCAGTGAAGGATGTCGCCTCCAGAGTCACACAAGAACCTTGATATTTCAGATTGAATATCAACAGAGTGATGGATAAAAAACTGTGTCTCATTTGGCCTCTAATGCAGAACTACAGGCTACAAATCATAAGATTCAGACAGGATTCATCTTGCTATTTTTTTTCATGCCATTATCTTATTATTATCTCATATCCTTTCATAAGGATAACATGTCTCATATAAGGTAATTTGAGTCACTAATCAAATTACAAATGTATTACAAATTGCAGAGTACATTATGAGTAAGGGGTACTTCTTGTCCTCTGTCTCTCCCAGGAAAGAACATTTGAATGCTGACAAGTGGATGAATATCTGCACAGAACCAAATGCAGAACTTAATTTAAATCTTGGCACACAACAGCAGAGAGCTGCTTCATGCACCTTAACATGGCGTGTGTCTTAATGTAAAAAGAGATTAGTGTGTGTAAGTGTATGTGTGTGTGTGTGTGTGTGTGTGTGTGTGTGACAGAGAGAGAGAAACAAACTAAACCAAAAGGTAAAACAAAAAGCAGAAAGGTGCACAAAGGTGACAAAGACATATTTGCTGCCTATCTTCATGCTGCAAATATGCCTTTGCACACAAACATACACTGAAAAAAACACACACATAACAGGCGCAAAATTGAACAGACACGCTCATAAACACACACATACAGCGCAGTATCCATTTATAGACAGATGAGCTCATCTAAATGAGCACACACAGAGAGGCAAATGCACCTGAAGGCTTCACGCTGAACACACTCACCCACACACACACGTAACCTACACACTCACACGCAAACTGCGTGACATTTTAACAGATATCTTTCCACGGCGAAGGCAAGACAGTAATTACCACCATCTTCAATCAGCCTGTTAGCATTCAGCTGCGGCCGTTCCCTTATCGCACTGAAACACTGTGATTCACCACAACAACAGCAGCAGCAGCGGCGAGCATGTGCTAAAGGCCCAATCAGTGGCACTCAAACAAAAATGGAGCTCCATCACTGAAATCCTGCAACATCACATTAGAGACATGTTTCCATTCTAAATTAGTTAGACTGAGTATTTGGCACCAGTTTGCAGGACTAATTTTGACAAATATGCAGCTGGTATGTTTTTTTAAATGACAGTTATTGCTCTTAATATTGTTCATTTTCTGTTTTCCCTGTTTATGTTTCAATTTATCTCTCTTAGAGCTGCCTGCAAACCAATTTGAGCTGTATCTGATTTTCCATTGTCCCAGGACACCCACTACCATCAAGCCACCCCTAGCTAGCTGTTCTGTTTCAGTGTGTGTGAAACGATGTATTTTGCTGTGAAGTGGGACAGCATGCACAGATGTTGTGTACTTCAAAATCACATGTAACATAATTCATTTGAGGAAGAACATGGTTACCAGAAATTCTTAATATGTTTTGAGATATGAACAAAGGTCATCAGCAACATTTTTTCTGTCTCTGGGACACATTTGGCCCTAGGGCCATCTTATGCCCAGATTTGAATTAGGGCCTAAGAGTGTCAAATTTGAATTTAAGACATTTTAAGACTTTGTAAGGATCTGCAGACTGTCTGGCTGTTGACTTATTAACTCACTGAAGAGAAAGTTTATTATAAATTGTGTAACATGTCTAAGGGAAAGATTTAGCAAGACAGCACCTAGCCCCAATTTGTGCTTACATGTATCATCATTACATTTTAGAAGCTCAGAAGATTGTTTAACAGCACTCACCACAGCTTTGAAGGTATCCTCCAAGACAAAACATCAAAAAAAAAAAAAAAGAAGACATGAATCAGAATCAGCTTCATTGGCCAGGTGTATGTACACCTACAAAAAATTTGACTCCGCTCTCACTGTACTTCAACACAGTTCCAAAAACTATTTACAGGAAAGATAACAGAGGACAACAAAGCTGGGCAAAGACAAGTAAACATAAACATCAGTTATATTTTTCTTGCATTGTACAAAATGAGCCAAGAGACAATTCACTTCCTGCTACCATCTTTGTTTGGATTCAAAAAATACTGTCAAAACTTGGGATAGAAGTTTTAAAAAATGTCTCCCCATAACATTGAACTCATGATCCCAATTCATAACTTTATATTTCATAACAGTTTTAACTGAAGCAAATCAAATTAAATGTAAATATACATGTGTTAGGTGGTAAAATATGCACACCCAACATTTGAACACACACACAAACAAACAAACAAACAAACATACAGATTTTCTCTGCTAATTTCTGACCTTTTGTTTGCCAATACAAAGCCCTGGCTGCTTCATTATTTAAATAAATGCTGATAATGATCAGTAATTGGTGTTTATCTGCACCCAAGAGCCTAATGCTAATCAGCCAGGCACAGGCTAATGAGGTTAAGACAGTCCCGCCAGTAAACAATGTGTTGATGAAAGAGAACATGCACCCCAAACCACAACAGAGTCATCCAAGTTCAGCACCAATGTTTATTTCTTACATGTTGAAGAGTTCAAAAGGTCACTTGTGGAAACAAATTGTAATATAAGTGATTATATGTATCTCATACTTGCTGTTTGTCTCTCATTTGTGCCCCCAAAACCAAACAGACACACACTTTTCTCTTATAATGACTTCATCTATTCATTTATATTCACTCCCTGTGTCCTTGTTCACTTACATCTACCTTCTCTTAGCACTTCTCTCTTGTAGGGAATTGGATATTCCAATGCAGCAGCCTGCGATGTTCACAAATTCTTTAATTATGTTGCACTGAAGCACAGTCATTTACTGAACCTCAACCTGCCATATCTATTTCAACTTACAATTATGAATACCTAGATCTAGAGAAAGCCGTTATAAGAGTAACTCAGCATCTTGTTTTTGCTGACATCCAGTGGTTAAAGCTCTCGCCTTGCTGTAGTGATGCTGAAGTGTACTGAGGGTGTGGTCAGGTCACTCTGACATTGTTTGGTGTTATTACAGGTGATATGGATCTTTTAAACAGAGGAGGTCAAGGAAACAATTGTCACAGCTTAATGTTAAAAGGAAACTATTTTTAAACCTGGGCCCTATTTTTTTAAATTTTTTGGTCTAAATTACCAAAAGTTTTGGAATTGGTCCAGTAGATCGCCTCAGCCGGCATCTGTGAACAGGCTGCAATGGCTGCAATGTAATCCTTTGGGGCAATTGCGCCCTTTTAAAGTATGTCCACTAAAAGTGCTTGTTTTTGCCACTGACAGGCTCAGACTGTTATTCGAAGTGTCTGACAACATTATGGAAAGGATCCCTACAGAGACAGACCTGTTTTTTAAAAGTAAGATCCTTTTTGTTTAACCAGAAACAGAAAGTCTTGCTCTGAAATCTCGCGAGAGGTTGAGTTGTTGCAGGAAGATGAAAGGATCTTACTCTTTAACAAAACGGTGGTCACAGGTAACTCACAAATGACAATCAACATATTCTACTATGAAGTTTATATCAGTTACAGGTTTCTTAAAGTCATCAAAGTCACGTTAAATCAGATTTAGCCCTTTACGTGTCAAGTTCAACTGCCAGTGTTCAAATTGTTTCCGCCACTAAACATTCAAAGGCCACAGCAAACACCTGTGCTCTCTTTGTATTTTTGTGTATGTGTTCAGGTACATGAATCTGTGTATGTGTATGTGCTAAAATGTGTGTGTGTGTGTGTGTGTGTGTGTTATAGTGATTTATTTCCTGTTTAATCAGGTTTGGCAGAGCGGACTAAGCTCAAGCTCAGCGTCAAGGTGTATTTATGGTGTGTGTGTGTGTCTCCGAGAGAGTATTTATAGCTCTGGTCCAATCTGTGTCCTATCCAGCTGCAGCGAGGAGATAGTGGTTTCAAACATAACACAGAGCGCCTATACCAATATATTTCACAAACACACACACACACACACACACACACACACACACACACACGCGCGCAGGTACGAGCATAGATGCTAACAAAATCATAAACAAAAACATACAGCACATGTGACCGCATCACAGTATGATTCCTGTACAGTATAATGCAGTTTAGTGCAGTAGCCCTGAATATACTGCCTTGAATGAGAATTCAAATTTTACTACAGACATGTTCATTTTTATTATTGTTTATCCTTCATATTACAATATAATGCAATCCAACTCAACGGCCCCATGAAATACAACCTCAAATTTAATTTTGTTTAATTACCATTATCAGTTCATTATTATAATTACTTAATCTCTCAGTTTTTAAATAGTCATTTAGCTTGTGATAACATTTGACTCACCAATTTGACATCTGGGGAAGTGGGAACATTGCGCTACAACAAAGTCAAATAAGCGTTATAAGAGGGTTTATAACGCTTATTTGGTGGGGGGGGGGGGGGTATGATATGCAACAAAGGTATCAAACCAGCAACGTTGCAGATATGTGACATGCGCTGTATCCCCTTAGCTACCAAGGTGCTTTGGGTTAAATGCTCTTTATTTATTTTTTCATTTTACTTTATTTATAGAGCACTTTTCAAAATCCATGTTAAAAAGCATTTACAAAGGCAGCAAAATAAAACAGATAAGTCATAAAATCATCATGTTTTAAAAGAAAACAGATACCAATACATTGTAGGAAAAGGCAAGAATAGGAAAAGAAAAACATTTTTTTCCAATATTTGGTTTCTGATAATTCGAGACTTTCCTTTCCAAAAATACGACCGTATAGGTCGTCTGCGCAAGCAGCTTATTACGTTTATTGTCAGGAGGCAACCTCTAGTGGCCGTAGTAATTATGACGGGAGCAAAGGAGGAAGTCAGGTGAGGTAGTATAAAAAGCATAGTCTGCATAGGTAGGAGGCCGAGGTGGATGGATGGATGTGTCAAACACAGGACTTTCACCCAGGAGACTGCTGTTCCTGTCCTTTGTAACTTACATACTTACAGCAAGTCACATAACTTAACTTACGTTAACTATCGTAGTTTTTTTACCCAAACCATGATCTTTTCCTAAACCTAACCAAGTAGTGTTGGTGCCTAACGGCCGGGCCACACCGCCGACCTGAGCAGCGTGTGATGGCTACCTCGCTGAACTGCTGCGTGTGGTGTCCTCACAGCAAGCGTTCCTACTGCGTCGCTGCTGCTGCCAGCCCTATCTTTCCACACTGAGTTTGTCTTTGATAACGGCCATCAATAAGAATGTTTCATTTTATTTCATGATACATTTCATTTATATTTAGTTTAGACAGAAAAGGTTAAGAGGCTTATGTTCAATTGTAACTGGGGAGTTAAAAGTTTTTTCGATTTTTTTCAAGTCTGTGACATATTCTACAGATATCAATATTGAAACTGAAAGGTGTACTGCTCCTGGGTTGATGTCAATATGACTATCAACAGATCATTTTCACTGTGTATTTTTGCTGAGAACCTCGCGCAACACGTTGAAAAAAAATAGGCGAATCTCCAGATGAGACGTGCCTGAGACGCACGTCTCATCTGGAGATTCGCCTATTTTTTTTTTTTCTGAAGACACGCGTCTTCAGTGGCTGCTCTAACCTGTAGCGATGGGACATCCGGTTCATTTTAGTGACTTAGTTCTTTAAGTCTCAGTAAAATGAACTACTCTTTTTTCAAGTCATTCGTTCATTTCGTTCAGTAGACAGACTTGAAGACCCAGTCGAGGGGTGAACTACTCATTTCTGTCCAATACTGAGCCTGTGTAGCTGTCACGTGAACAATGAACAAAAGACTAACGAACAAACGACCCAAACCAGTCATCTGTCACGTGAGAAAAACGAAACTCATGCATTATTATTGTTGCGCGGGTGCGGCCAAAATGAACGAATGACTCTCTCAGACAACTCGTTCCTACTCGTTCAAATAGTTGTTCAAAATGAACGATTCGTTCATGAATGACACATCACTACTAACCTGTTAATATGGGCGCCAAAATGAAAAGCAAGAGGTTCCGCGACTCACACGCGCTGCTCAGGTCGGCGGTGTGGCCCGGCCATAAACCTAACCAAACTGCGACCGCTTCACAACGTTAACTATGTATCCTTGGCTTAAAAAAAACCAAAACAATAAATATTCTAAAAGATAAATTGCCATGAAGCTTAAACAACAAGGCAGTTTTTTCTTATTTCATGAAAAGCTGACATTGTAAGATGTTTATTGCTCTGCCAAAAATCCAATTAATTAAAAATATTTGGGTGTCTAGTCAAAAAAGTGCAAAGGTTGGTACGAGCGCATTGTGGGGATGTAATACTGCCACATGAAATTCTTGGCTGACAAAATGATAGCACCTTTGTTAACTGGATCCCTTTTATTGTAAAGATTTAAAGATTTCCTTTGTTTTTTAGAATAATAATTTTGGAATTTCCCTCCACACATTGTATCTCTATTTAAAGCTCTCACTCGCAGAGCTCTGTCTGTGCCCATCATCTTTCTTTTCTCTTCCCTTTCCTTTCCTTTCTCCGTCTCTCCCAATCTTGCGACTCTTTTAATGAAGATCACAAATCAAAAGAATTCATAATAAAGCCAAACCTAAAACAGTGTGTGTGTGTGTGTGTGTGTGTGTGTAGAACAAGCAAACATAAGGTTGTTTCGTGCGTGTGTGTCTGCAGCCTTCATTCCTGATTAGCAGATGTCATCAAACTACAAGGTGTTGTTAGAGCTTTGCTCCTCGTTAGCGGCTGATGCATTTCCCTCGTTAGCTGGCATCACATCATTGTGTGTGTGTCTTCGTTAATTCATACGTGTGTGTGTGTGTGTGTGTGTGGTTAACTGGGTAATTCAGCGTGAAGCCTGCGAGGCCTTTGGAGTCTGCACACTGTCATTACAAGAGTCCTTATGGATTAGAAATACTAAATGTGTGTGTGTGTGGGGGGGGGAGGGTTAAAAGGGGAAGAGTGTGAGTGACTGTGGGAGGAAAAGGCAAGAGAAAGAGGAAGAGGATAAAGAACGTTAATGACAGTAAGAGGGTGAAGAGGAAAGGAAGGAGGAGTAAGAGGGAGAGAGAAAGGGGGTGAAGGAAGAGGGATAACAAGGGGAAGGAGGAGGAAGAGAAAGGATGCAGATGGAGAAAGAGAGAAAGGGAGGGAGGGAGAAAGAAAGAGCTGGAGGAAGCGCGTAGGTGAGAGGGGATGGGATAACGACGCTGGAGGGGAGAGGAAGGGAGAGGTTAAAAGAAAACAGAGGAAAGAAGAGACTCGGGGGGATGAAGGGAGAAAAGATGACAAAGAGTGATGAGGAGATTTGCTCCCCCACTCCTTTCTCTCCTCTCTGTCCTCTCTTTGTTCATGTTCCTGTAAAGGTCAGAGATTACTTAGTACTCCTTAAAATATCTTGAATTTAATGATCAACCTTGTAGATCCCCTGTTCTTAATTATCTCGCTGTCTCTTGCCATGAGCAGCAGGACAGAAAACTCATTTTATAAAACTTTGTTCCACTCTCTGTGTGTGTGTGTCTCTCTCTCTCAGCTGGGTTCTTTTTCTCTCTTAATATTCCCAATTTTCTCCCGTTGTTTGCTTGGCATCTCATTTCTGTCTTTCTTTCATATCTCTTCCTTCTTGCATGAGCTCTTTTGTCATTTTTTTTCTGAGTGTTTCACTGTCGTTGCAGCCATGCTTTCTCTCTCTCTCTTTTCATATCAATGCATTTTATTTCTGGGAGAGACAGAAAGCAGGAGGTATTCAAGGATTCTTTTATTTCTCAGATTTACAGTCAGCTTCTCTGTCAGCTTTTCTTTCCTCCCCTGCTCAGGTTTGATCTTGTTTCTCTCAAAGAGATTCGGAGAAGGGCTGGATTGAGGTGTGAGTGTGTGAGTGTGTGAGTGTGTGTGTGTGTGTGTGTGCACCCCTGAAATGTACCGATTTTTGGGGGTTTGTGCGTGCTTGTAAGCACCAACCTAAAAGCATTACTGAGCTGAAAAAGAGGAATTTCTAATATAGTATGTTGAAGAGATCACAGTCAAAGACCCCTCATCCAGAAGCAGTAAGACCTTTGAAATAACTGGAGCATTACACCATGCAGCCTCCAACCATATATTCATACTACATATACATTTTTAAAAACATGAAAAAAAAAGTATTTCTTAATATATGGACACATCATCAGGCCACAATACAGTTTTCATGTTAAATGTAATATTTTGTATACTTTTTCTATAATAATATCAAAATAGCAAAGCCAATATGTCTGAAATAACAAAAAAAACAAACAATTGTGGATATCTTATTTTGGACTAAAGCGTCAATGTGAAAGATTGATTTATTGATTTACAGTTGATTTATAAAGTGAATCATTGATTTGAAATTGATAAATAATTCTCATGTTAGGTTTGAGATTTTAGGACAATTACTTTTAGCAAAGATCATCACTGATACAGTTGGCATTTAGAGGAAAATCTGCTGAATTGTCATATCAGAGACAACTACTCAAACGTCCATAAAAATATATAAATATATAAAATAAATATATGTATATATATTATATATAAATATAAAAAATAAGTACCTCACCAGAAGAATGTCCAATGCCTATGTTTTTCTGATGAACTTCCTTTTGTGGACGTGAAAATATTTATTTTAGACGGGAGGTCAGGGTGGATGGGTGGCTGCTCAAAGAGCCTGACATTGTCACAGGATATGGCTGCTCTTATCCCTTAGCCCTCACAAAAGTCAACACTAGTTTCCTTTAACAATGATTATGATCTGCTGACAAATCGCTCACAAATAACCTATGGTATTGTTTAGGTATGAGGATTCAGTGCAGTCTTTCGGAGCAAAACGGGATCAGATCAGTGCCTGATGGACACATTGGCTGTTGCAGAGATTGAACCTGCAGCATTTTGCTGATAACACAATGACTATGTTTACATGCACAGTAATTTTCCACTATTATTCCGAATATGACAACATTCTGAATTTGATACGGGTCATGTAAACTGCATATTCCGATTGGACATTCCTAATTAAGCCTTTTTGCGAATATAGCATTTTCCGATTTAGACATGGGGTACGCAAGGGACAATGCCCAAACAGTTGTCCATTATTGGCACTGCGCTGCATGTCGGACGGTTATCGTCTTCCCGTCGTCCATTAATTACTGATTATGGACACCTCAAAGGGCTTAACCCTGCTTATACCATAGTGAATTGCCAAAGAAAAAAAATGAAGCGCATTCATTTATATTTAAATTTTTATACAATGCCATTATCAGGAATTAATGGACACTCAGCAGCCAATCAGAAATGTGTATTCACCCAGACTGATATTATTCAGGTTTAGGAGCATTTCTTGGACATGTATACAGCACATTCAGAATATGCGTCTCAGTTTGCGACATGCGGCCTCTTGCCTGTTTACGGTCAGCTCTGTGCGTTGTAAACAAACCCACTAACAGTTTGCAGGGCTGTGGTAGAGATGCATGCACAAAAGAAAAGCCCACATTTCTGGTGAGGAGAAGCACACCTACTTTTAAACATTATGAAAGACTTTCATAATGTTTTTGGATACGTGCAAATATCGCAACGGCGGCCTTTTCAAGATGGTGGTTGAACTAATGAAAGAGGAAAACTTTGAAAAAATCCTATTTTGACGTAAAGAAGCAAAATGGCTCAAGCAGCTCCAGTCGTTCCACTTTTCCATATTTTGACGTGACAAACCACATGTTAGTGCACTGACACCTGTCAAACACAGCTGGAGTACGCACAGCTGCATGTAAATGGGAATATTAGTGGAATATTCATCTTCACATTAGCCATGTAAACAGCTTTGTAGGAATATTGTCTTTTTCTAAATATTTTGTGCATGTAAACATAGTTTATCTCTGTAACCCTGCATGGGCCAACCTGCCTCCCACTGCACATCAAGTCCCTCATTCTCTTCCATTCTGCTGTTTGTGTACCCTTGTAGACAAATACATACACATTTTACAGGCTAAGTGAACACAGCTGTGTTAGTGCCTTGCTCTTCTTAAGCTTCCTCAAGCTTTATGAGGAACTGAACCTCTAACCCTCTCACTATAGAGCCTCAATATACCCGGCAAGCTCCTTGGCAGCAGTTCCAGACTCAATATGCATCATGGTGTTTTTTATGTGGAAACAACAGAAATTCTCATCCCAGTAAATCTGACATGTAAACAAAATGTTTTTTTTGTTTCATAACCAATTTTCTGAGGCAAAACAAAAGCGCCAACAAAACTCTTTAAGCAGCAGGATTTTGTCTTCCCTGAGGGGGGCACTTTGAACGGAGCTCAGATGAATTGGGCGAGCTTATGTTCTCATTAAAATAATTGGTAGAACAGCCAACTCGCTCGCTCGCTGCTCCGACGAGCGATTTATCTAAAGGCTGTCAACCCGACTGAAGACGAGGAGAGGAAGTCTGCAGGGATGCACTAGCATGTGTGTGTGCGTTTGTTTGTGTGGGAATGTGTTTATGATGCATATAAGCATATAGTATGTGTTTTTTGGGGGCGTCTTTCTGTATATGTGCACTTTTACAATTACACAATTACTGTGTGTGTGCTGTGTACACCCAGTGTGTGTGTGTGTGTGTGTGTGTATGTGTGTGTGTTCCTGCTGTTTAAAACTGAGCATCCAGCAGCTGTTTGAGATCACTGAATTGTTTTTCCTTTTCTTCTTAATTTTTTCTTCATTGCTCGTGCTCATCCCCTCCCCCCTTTCATCCCCACCTGCATCTTCACCTACCAAAACGCATTTCTTCTGTGGAGCCGTTTTGCATAAATTACCAAATCCCAACTTGCTATCACTTTGTCTCTGTGTGTCTGCATGAATGACATTGATCGGGGCTGGAGACAATCAGAAGCAGACCTGCTGTGTCCGTCATAACAGGTTTGTGAGGAAAGAAAATACATTTCAAATTAACTCAGGTGGAATGAAGTTTGCCGTGTGTGTTGTGTGAGTGTGTCAGCGTGTGTGAGCAATGTCAGTTGGATTTGCGAGACGAAACAAAGCTCACCTGCTGTACACTCCAAGTCTGCAAGATAATCAAACGTACTCTAGCGGAAAAAGGTAATTGTCTGGCTGTCTCCTTGTCAGAGTCGCCGTCTGCTCGCCAACACACGACGAAGGAAAGAAGATGGAGGGAGAGAGAGAAAGAGAGGTAGAAGGAAAAAAAATGGTAAATAAAAAGAGGGACAGGGGAAATGTTCAAGAGAAACAGGCAAAGAATAGAAAGTGGAGAAACAGAAAGGAAGGTTAACAGACAATCAGCAGATTAAGGGCATAAAATGTAGGAAAAGACACAAGGAGAGGTTTTAGTGAAGAGAAAAAAAAGGCCTGAGACAGTACATGATGCGAATAATGAGTAATGTTGTACTAGCTGGGTGGAGTTTATTTCACAACGGGCCTTCTTGGAGCCCAGTGCGCTCACTCTGACTCAGTGACTGAAAGTGGCCAATGACAACAACATATTCTGGTCTTCTAGCACAGGACCATGCCCTTAAGGAATGGAATTTATTAATTATAAGATTATTATTATTGTTGCATAATGTGAGTAGCTCGATGGAGGGCATTTTAACCGGTTCCAACATCCTTTTTCATGACTGCCTATCTTAAACTTCTTTCCGTCTTCCATTTTTTTCTGTCCTTCTATTTTACTTCTCTCTCCTTCGCCATACATTTTAATCTGCCTTCAATCCCTCCGTCCTTCCTTCCTTCCTTCCATCCTTGCGACACCTCCCTCCATCCCTCCACTCACTATATTCTTTCTTCATCACAGCCGTACAGAGAAATGATCTTCACTGAGCCAACAGCTGTGTCTTAAAAGCCTGACAACACCAGCAAGTGTCTGTGTGTGTGTGTGTGTGTGTGTGTGTGCACGTGGGTGAGTGAGGCTAATGTCACGCTGAGCAGGTAAACAAGTGAGGTTGCTTGTTACGCATATGTATCTGTTATCAAAAACCAATCATTGCTGCTATGAGAGAACTAATGGCACAGAGGCAGTGACAGAAATATCAACTACACTAAATGCTCGCAGGTTGACAGGGCTGAGGTAAACACCCTGTACACGCCAGAACTCCTCAAAAAATGACATAAACAGTCTTCATCAACATATCGTTCCTCCTGTCACTCAGAACCATGTAAAAGAAATGGCATAAAATGAGCTTAAAATATACACAGGTGAAGGTTCATGCGTACACAAAGAGTCACAAAAGTCATTTTTAAACATCTGAAGTATACCAGAATAACTGATACACAACACAGTGAGGCACAGCTGAGATACGAATAGAGCAATAAAGAAAATAGCAATTAGGTGGAGGAAATTCAGATGGAGTGCAGCGGTATATGCAGATACTTTAAGGTATATGCTTCAAAACTCCACTGCTCCACTGTTTAGCTTTACTGAGGAGGATAAACAATATGGATCAGCTTATCACTCAGGTAGCAGTCATGAAATATGAAAATAATAGACACTGTGGATATAGAAATACATTGGCATACTACTCTTGTATACCATGGCCATTTAAAACACACAAAATGAGAGGCTGTGTTCAAAATGTCATTCATGTTTGCTTTGTTTTTTTTTCTTTTAGTTTGCAATCAGGCAGCCAATCAGAAATGAGTATTGTTCATGGTTATTCTAAAATACAGGAATTAATAATTAAAACTATTTGGCAGTGAACATTTACACTTTGGGGGCACCATACCAGTAGTTTGTGAGTTTTAACTCCTTAACTTCCAAATCCTAAAACTCTACCTGCAGGCCATACAGGGGTAGATATTTGGATGTATTTTTCAAGCCATTGCTGGCATCCATTGGTTTCCATTTAATTCCAAATAGTTTGAAAGTCAATTAGCAGACTCTTGAAACTTGCTTGAGCTGTGTAATCCATCACAGGGAATTATTGCTGTGCAGTGATTATGTGCAGTGCCAGACTTTTCAAATCAAACTACACTTAATCTGATGGATTGCACAAATCAAATAAGTTTAAGAGTCTGCCAAGTGATTTTCAATACTGAAAGTATAGAAATGAATGGAAACCAATGGCTAGGAAAAAGTAAACTCACATTGTGGGTAGCTGTTTTGTAAAGATTAGGCAGTAAACGGGCCAAAATATGCAAAACCACTGGTATTATCCTATAAATATTACTGAGAAATACTTTGAGTGAATCTAATAATCCACCAATATTAATAGAAGTTATATAATTTAATATGGCACAATTTATTTTATAGGAATTGATGGATTATTGGAATTAGGTGGTTCTTCATCCATAGTTCAGGTTGGTGAAGAACAACTGTATTACTTTACTTTGAAATAGGTCAAGTGCTGATGCTCCTGAATTTAACCAATTTCTGTACAGATGGGTCAAGGGGATTTTATGCAGCACTGGTGCTGGATCACAACCAACAATGGCCAGGTGCTGTGAAGGGCTGTGAATGTTTGAGACTGTTTAAGCATGAGTAGGTGAGGTCCTTTGAAAGATTCTTCTGAGGTAGAATTGGGACTTTAGTTTTCCTTCACCTTTAGAATATGTGCAACCTTTTGTGCAAACAAGTTTTCAATACATTTTCTGTTAAGTAATTGAAAGTTTGTCTCAAGCTCTCTGCTTGATTTTCTGGAGTAGGTGAATGTTAAGGGTTATATTATTCTGTATAAATCATCACACTTTCTTTTGATTTCTTCCCGTCTCATGTTCATCTCTTGCTACTTGTTACATTTACTTTAGTCAACGATTTCTATTCTCTGTCTTCGTCTTTATTCTAATCACCGTGTCTTCTTTCTTTTTGTATTTCCTCTCCCTGACCCCTGCTCTCTCTCACATTCTTCATCGTTCTCCCTTTCTACAACCATCTCTCACTTTACCCTCCCCAATTTGAAATCTTGTGTTGTGGTGTTTAGCATTGAGTTGGATTATAATTAGTGAGTGCAGGGAGGTCATATCAAAGCCAATATTGATGGAAAAGTAGAAAAGTCACTAGAAAGCTGAACATGTGACAGGCAAACTAAATCACAAACATGGTGACCATTTGTTTAAAGGCAGACATCTATCTATCTAAAGAAAACAAGATTGATGCTGTGTCTCAATTCGGATAATTCCATTAGTACACTTCCATGCAGTACACTGTGAACACTATGTACTTACTTGTGTAGTGCGTGAATATTGACAGGGTAGTGAACACGGCCGCTGTGCACTTAATGGAAATGACGATCACAACATTTGACCGCTTCTTCTTATACTTTTTAATGGTGAATTGCAACCTCCAACATTTGACCGCAATTGTCACCTGCCAAAATATCTGCCAGCTTGTTTGCTCACTTGACTTCAATTAAATTTTATTAAAAATGAATAAAAATGAATGCAAATTGAGACACAGTTTAAGAGTCTACAGCCACGCTAGCTGCTCTGTTAGGCTGTACTTAGGCACAGTGGTGCAAAATGGTCACATCAGCATGCTAACACGCTCACAATGACAATGCTAACAGCTCATAACATAACATAACATGCTTAGCATGTTAGCATTATAACCTTTGCCATAAACACTAAACACAAAGTACAGATGGGAAACCTGTTTGGAAACATCTGCATTTCTTACTATATGTTTCACCACACTACACTTCAAAAAATCCATTTGTTACCCGTCAATAAGAATGTCAAGACTATTCCTTTAAATAATTGATTGAACTTGATGAACAGATCAAATCAACATGACAATAAAATCTGAATGATAAGCCACAGATAGAAAATAATCAGTATTATTCTAAAAGTGACTTGGGCCTCTATGCTACGTTTACCCAGTGTCACTGAAATCTTCACTCTCTCCTAGACTGCTAGTGACACACAGTGGTTGACACATCAGGTGTCACTTACATACATGGTTTTATAAGCAAGCAGTAAGCCGTCACCCTTTATGGACCTCCAGAATCATGTCACTATCTTACATTAAAGCCTGGAAAAGGTCAGGCCACTAATGGCATAATTCCTTTCTCTTTTTAATACAATAATTCCTTCCTGTGTTTAAATGCGTTTATATAAGCTCCTGTCCTGATGCTGTGCATGTGTCTTTAATCCCCAATGACAGTTGTTTTAAAGCATCTGTGCCATTGTATAACTATAGCTGATTTCATGTAATATCCTCTTAGAAGCAATTTTGGTTGCTATGATGATAAACTGGATCATTGTGATGTTCAATTTCATGTCAGCTGAAAAGATGCAATGTTCTTATCAAGGTGAGTGGAACTCATGGCCACCATGACTTACAATGAAGACACAATGTAATATTTATCTCTGGATGGTAAAAATACATTAGTTTTACATGGAATTTGAGGCGTCTAAAGCTTTTTATATGTGGTGTTTTCAGCGGAAAGCCCCTTCACACTGTGTTTCCTTCAACACTAATGCACAGAGAGCAGACTTTACTCTGCATTTTTGCCCTAGCTGTGCATGTTTTATAGTACTATACAGCAAGAAAGACAACTGAGACAAAACTATGCTTTCTTCTCTTCTCAGACGATAATTAAACATGGCAGCCATCCTAAGTGTGATGTTTACAAGTACAGGTCCACTGGGAGCCCGTCTTCGCAGCGCTGGCCTCATTTTCTTATTTTCAGTTTAAAATGATCTTCTGTGGTGCTTTCTCAACAGCCTGGCAAAGTTTAAGTGAAAATATGTCCACTTTCACTTACAGTGCAGCGCGGCGCTCACTCGGTAACAATAACACCACCGATCAGCATTTCCCAAAAGAGCACTGTTTAGCGCTACAAGCTAAACAAGGACACACAAACACCAGAGTCACAGACGCAAAGCGGCCTACACAGCTGAGCAGTACTGATGGCAGGAGGCGAGTCAATGACCCTGATTCAGTATGTTGTCTGTAGACAGCCACTAATGAGGTAATAAAATAACAAACGAATGGAGGAGTGTGACATTGTGTTACTTTCTGGATTAATAAAGGTCTTTGTATCAAAAAGAGATACACAGTGGACATATGTTACCAACCATAATTGAGCAATGTTCAATTTAGGGGTGTATCTAGCTATTCTAATTCAAAGGGACTAAGTGTTTACGCCTAGAGAATGGCAAAAAGATGTGTGTCTGGCGTGTAGACCTGCAGCAACAGTATTACTGTGAAGTCAATATTTTTTTTCTTTTTTTTTCTTTTGTTCTTATGTATTTTTCTGAATTATCCTTTTGCCTCCCATTTTGGAACATGTAGTGCACCTCACACTGTGTCGTCCTTACCAGTAAGCACTGATTTGTTGATTTGCAGGTCAAATGCCATCTAGTCATCTTGGTTAAAACCTGGTTAAATTTGTTTCAGAAGTGGAAGTCTTTCACATGTCCAGGTAAGATATAACCACTGTTTCAACAGCATTTCAGTATTTCACTAATAACTGAAACAGTGCCTTTATGTTACCTAAAAAAACGCGTGTTCTTGTGCCACAGATTGCTCAAACATTACAGCAACGTAAGAATAAAAACAATAGTAATACAGTAATAAATGTAAAGTGTAAAGTATATAAGGAGTGAAATGCTAACACCAGCGCCTAATAGAATAACAATGAAAAGTAAGATTAATATAGTAAAATAAATAAACTAACATAGAAAAAGTAATATTGCACATGATATTTAAAAGTAATATTGGCAATGAGCTTAGAGGGTTCTTTGCACCCGACGTCTTCAAATAGGAGTGCTAAACGTATGCAGGGGTTCACACTGCCCCTCTCCCATCTCTCACCTCACCTCTCCTCTGTGCAGGCTCCCTGACCAACCAGGAGTCATCACTTCTGCAGAGACAAAGACATTACCCATCACCAGCTTCCACCTGCGAACACTGCCAACTGTGTTCAATGGTGTGTCCGAACAAGAACTTTTTCTTACATACACTGTGCAAAATTCATTTATTTTCTTTTGCAGTGTGAGGCACATATTGACCGACTCTAAACCACCACATATCAAATGGCCATTTGCTCTGCTATTGAATTGTCATTACGATGAGTAAGATAAGTAAGAGACGTAGATACGGTCCTGTAGGTGAGTCCAATCCTAAACCAGCATGTGACTTATTTAATGCCCGAGAGAATATGGAGAAAGTCAAGATGGACGGCAAGTTATTCAGCGAAAAATAAAGGTACGGAGAGAGAGACATTAGACTACATTAGTACAGTTTACTTTCATTTAGGGTATTTCACATATATTCCATTCATTGTGCTCATGGCGTCTGCTAGATTGCACTTTCAAATATGTTTCAACAGTCATGCTGAAACGCTCTGTTGATAATTAATTTTGTCTTGATGTTGCGCTGCCCGGATGAATAAGATGCATTTACACAGACAACTGTCATAATTTTCACTCATTCTCATTATTATCTTTTTGTCTGAAAACTGCCTCAACAGTGTTTTGAAACTGCAGTAATAAAGATATCTCATTATGCCCAAGACTGTAAGCCCAGTATCTTGGGTTTACAGAATTCCACAGGACAGTTAGCTCGCGGTTTAAATACTGTGAAAAAAAGTATTTTTCATTAAGCCAGCGTGGCAGATACAGAGGAGGGGAGAGACACAGGAGAGAGAAGAAGGCTGGATTGCATTCATTCACTCTAGTGGTCTTCAATTAATCTGTGCTCTAACAAGAAGCGCAGAAAGAAAGAAAAAACAGGCTTTGTCTGTTTCAACAAACAATAAGCGTCTTAACAACATGACTCATCACTTCTGTCTTGACTTTCATCCTCCTCCATCCACAGTTTGTATTCAAGCCTCGTCAGCACACTGGGGGGTAAAACAATGGCGGCAGTTGTGTGTCATTTGAAAAAAAAAGAAAGGCAGAATCCCCTTAAGGGGACGCAGTGACATTTACAACCACAATCCCCTCAATGATTTTAGCTTAGCTCCGAATCTCGCTTTAAAACCCAAGCACAGGCTCATCCCTTAAAATAGATCTGAGCATTTAGAGAAAGACAAAGTAGCGCAAAGTGGATAATTGTACAAACAAAAATAGGGTGAACGGAGGAGAGGAAAGGGGGTGGAAAGAGATACAGAGAGAGAAAGTGAAAATCCTCCACTTAGCTTTGTTTACAGTGCGTCAAAAACCTTCTGACCGTTTAATCTGTTAAGCGCGTGGGTATTGTCTGGCTATCATCTAAAGAGGATGGCGTAATTTTTTCCCCCCTTCTTACCCTATCCTGCTCTTTTGCATTGCCACAAAGGAGCTTAGTCTAAGCAGTTAAAAAGGCCGCTCTAAGCCGTAAAGTGTGCCTGCAGCATCCATTATATGATGTCGTTAAAGGGATACTGTGTCAGTGAAGCGTCTGTCCACCACACTAAGGGACAGCTGACCCAAAAACACTCCTATTGTGTTAAGCTGTATTTAACCTCATCCGTGGGGGCCGGAGTGGGTGCATGTATGTGTGTGTGTGTACATATTAAAGTTTTTTGTGTGTGTAGGAGTCTGTTGTTGTCTTTAAGCTATTCTTAAGGGCTCAGAGTTTGTGTGTGCATGTTCCCTAAAACCCTTTTGGCTTCTACTTTTTTGTTTTGTGTGTGTGTGTGTGTGTGTGTGGGGGGCTTTACATGTTAATGCAAGTGTAAATGCCACAGTGCATATCAGCTTGCATGTGTGTACTTTCATATGGATATACTGCACGTCCATGCTTTAATTTGAGTGCAACTGTTGTGAGTTAATGTTTTTTTGTTGTTGTTGTGTGTGATTTTATCGTCTACATGCTGGAGTCTGTTTCAAGTATTTGTGTGCTTGCAGTATTTATTCACTGCTTCAGCAGTTCAGCCTTGTTATGACTGTGATTGTGTTTATGTGTGTGCCTCTAAGCCTTTTCCCTCACTGTAATACTGCTTCTTAAGAGTTCAGAGTGGCCCATTTGTCACCTCGCCCAGTATGTGAGGCGCAGATTGGCACTGAAATCACCTCTATGTCTGGCAGATAGCTCTGTCTGGGACACTGCTGTTGCTGTAGCAGGCTGCGTGTTAGATAACTAGCATTATCATAAATGTGACAAAGGAGAATATGGAGCAGCTTTAAACCTGCAATAACGGTTTTTTTCACAAGTTGTGAACACACCAATGATATATCACCACCTTTTAAATTGATAGGGCAAACTTGTTAGCAAACGGTTGCTTATTTACACATCCAGCAGTTATGAAGACACATTATCATTCATTTGGAGTCTTGTTTCTGACCACTCGATGAATGCAAGTCCAATATTCACACTCTTTTAGCTCTGTTTATGGTCTACACTCTACTGACTCTTGAGGGAAATATCTGGCTCTTTAGCTGCTAAATACTCCACTACATGTACTGCATGTTCCCCCAACTGTGTCTTTGTGCTGTTTGGTGCTGAGCAGTTGGTGTACAGTGAGTTTTTAGAGCATTTTCTCTGAAAGCAGCTGCCTGTTGCAGCCGAAAACAACACTATTATAGAAATGTAGTCAGTTTTAACTACAACATTCCAGACTAGTTTAGTGGACTGGTAAAATAGACTTTAAACTAATAGAAAAGAGGGCAACACACTTTACAATACATTCATTTGGCAGATGCAGATCCAAAGTAACTTACAGTAAGTTCATTTAATTATAGGAACAAGACCTAGACCCTAAAAGCGAGACTTGTTGCAGTAAAATGAGACCATTCCTGATCCGATTAGACTGAGTATAATTTGGACCTGGTCAGGCACAGGTCCCAGGTTGAATGGGCCATGAAGAACTTTAGTGCACCTATTCTTTTGTCCTATTTCCCAGCATCGATACGTTCAGAAAATCCACAAAATTGGCACATCCTGGCTACTGTACTGTGGCTACTTCTTCTGTCTGCAGTGTGCTACTGACGTAAAATTATTTGATGCCATTCGACAATCCGACAAGCAGTTTGGTTAAAGCAGACTGAAACCTTAAGTCCACATGATTCTCAATACAAAATTTTGGTACATGTATGTGAGTTCACAGTTCACATTCAAATCATCATATAT